>OMLP01045441.1:11773-39004 GCA_900302685.1 Spondyliosoma cantharus
CAAGATCCCCAGGCAGGTGAAGTCATCCTCCAGGACACCAACTCTGCAACACACACACACACACACACACACACACACACACACACACACACCCAGGGCTGTGGACTCTCCCGCCTAAAAGGGCCCAATCCTTGCTGTGTTGTGCTGGGTGTCTTCAGGGGGATGGCGAGGGGGGGAGGAGAGGGGAAGGAGGGGTAACAGGGTGCCTGCCAGATGACTGCTCTGTCAGTCCAATAATGGGCTGCCATCTGCTGTCTAGCATACACAAAGGCAAACTGTGTGTGTGTGTGTGTGTGGAGAGGGAGTTTGTGCGCTTGTTTTTGGGTGTGTGCTCAGAGGAAGAGGGCAGGGTTGATTTGGTCGGACGCCTGCAGGCTCTGTTTCATGTCTTCTGTGTACAAGGTGGACAGGAAAAAAGAGCACGCACACACACACACACACTCACTCATCGAACTGGGTGTACTTATAGCTAAGTAAATGGCTGAATACGTAGAGGGTACTGGTGTGGTACTGGTCTGCTGTGGATAATAAAAATGGGTTGGGCACATCATTTTGTTCAAATAAAAACATTGGAAAAGGTAACTCACTTTTAATAAATCACAAATAAAAACAGCTCAGTACATCTATAAAGTCGATTCTATAGACAGCAGGTATGTGACTACATGTCAGTAAGCCACTATAGTCTAAGAGTTGCCTCCCTTTTAATACATGCATGAAGCATAAGGTGGAGGGGCTGCCGCCAATAATCAATTAAGAAGCAAAAGGTCCCTGACATCTTTCAACTCTTAGTGCGGGTCAAATAGGAACAAAAGACCCTCTTGTACAGGATCGAGAGCGAAGGGAGGACAGGTTGATTAAGTGGACATGGCGTGCATGTGCCGCCCGTGTGTTTACGTGCGCATTGTTTACGTGCGTGTGCACTGCTGCTCCTTCAGCATAAGGCAAGTCGTCACGTTCTTTTGCCTCCCTCCGTTTTAGGGGGCAATTGAGTGAATAGGCCTGTAAAACCAACAGCCCCAAGGACAAAAGAGCCCGGGGGCATTAAGTCATGGGTGAGTGGGCCCCTTTAGGGCCAGCAGCTGACCCTGTGGAGAGGCCTCTTGTTCTGGTGGAGGGGGCTCGTGTCCCTGGACCCCAGGCCAAGTTGACAGCATCCCAACATATACATACACGCATGACAGGGGAGGGGGAGGTTCAGCTTAAACCACTCTATCAGATGCAAACTCTCAGCCCTTAACAATTCACCTGCATGGCTGTCAACTCCACCTGAAGAGAAGTGGGAATAAGATTAAAGATGGAGGATCTGGATTTCCACCACCCCCCCCACCAAAAAAAAAAAGCTTTTCAATGAACCATTTTTTGGCAGGAGCTCAAGAGGTTGCCATGCCTGCTGTGAGCATGTCAGAAAAACTAAAGCATCACCAGAAATCTTTATTATGCGGGAAACACCATGTAACCTACACTAATTTGCACAGGAGCACTTGGCAGAGAGAGGAAGAACGCAGACACAGATGTCATGCAACATGATGCATTTATTTTTTGTAAATTAAGAACACGGTTAAACAGACAGTTGGCAGGATTTCTATGGTACCTTGGTTATGAGTTCAACTGAAAATGCTACAAAATATAGAGTGTTACGTCTGCGATTCACCTCGTCGATTAAAGCAAAATCCAGCATTTTGTGTATTGCTCATGCATAACTACAGTAGTATATAACAGCCGCTGCTACTATCCTGTAAATGTACTGAATTCCCTCAAAACCTATGATGTTACATGGCCAAATGTTGTTAACGCGCAAACATATCAACAGGTGGAATGTACAAACACAAGTCAAGCCAACAAACATATAACACAATTATATACAGATTAGACACATCGCCAGACTTAAACACAAATGTAGATGTTAGGCTACTTTCTGTTTTAGAGTCGTGCACTCATGATCTTTCCACTTGATCTCCCTGACAAGATTCCCTTCTTATTCTCACTCAATTGCCTAATGCAGGATAATCCAGATTATAACTAATACTGGATCCACTAATGCCGATAATACGAGGAAGACCATTTATAGCTGTAGTGTTACTTCACCAGATTATAAAAAGTTTGGTGCGTGGATGGTTAAAAATGACATGTTAACGCAGAAGCACAGTGCATTACATTTCTTCAAAATCACACCCATATTTGCATAACATTTTTAGCATAACTTGTTGTGTCAAATAATGAGTGAGCAGGTAGGAGTTTAGGGTCTTGCTCAAAGGCATTTCAGCAGGATACAAGGTTTTTCAGACACTGGCTGCTGCAGGGATTCAGTTTGGATGTTGTTGAAACAGTCCGGAGGCACCCGTCTAAAAAATATTTGAATGTAAGGCTTTAACGTAGTTACATTTCTGCAGCAGAACAGGAGAAAGAACATGTTGAAATCAAGCAGCGAGATCTTAATGTCGGCATTCATTACACGGGGAGAGAACTGTAACACACACACACACACACACACACACACACACACACACACACACACACACACACACACACACACACACACACACACACACACAAACACACACAAAAAATAAAAAGGACAAGAGCTACATCATCAGAATGAACAAACATTTCAAATTAAATGATGAGTAAAAAAGTGCAATTTGTCTATGATTAGAGGTCGGAGATGGTGTCCTGCTACCTAAAAAAGAAAAACGTCCTATCTATATGTTACAAGGTCACAGATACAACTACACAATGATTATTTGCTAGATCTTGCCTGGTAGGAAATTAACATTAAATTAGTGGCAGTGCATGTTCTTCTAACTTGGAGTAATGGAACTGAATGGTAGCCCAATCCTGACTTTTTGAAAGAGAAAAGACGATAAAAATTCTTCAATAATTTCTATTAAATGTTTTTTTTTTTAAAGAAATAAATAAATTAGTAGACATTAAATAAATAAAAACCTACAGCCTTCACGCAAAAAGTAAATCCTTCTCGACCAAATGCTTGTGGTAGAACACTGATGATATGAAAACTGGTCGGCATCAACCAAAGCAATGGTGACCATTCACTCTATCACAGATACCCCTTATCCAACAAACTAGCTCTGGTTCTTGAACCGGTTCTGTTCAGGACTGTTGGAGCCATGGTGTGATGTGGCGAACCAGCCTGTGTTTCTGCTGGCTTTGAGCTTTTTGTTCTTGTGTTAAAGGTGCAATATGTAACAAGTTGCCCCCCTGTCAAAATAATAATTGGCAGCATATCACCAGAGGACCGCTCACGGCTGCTACTTGTTAGCTCAGTTAGGCTGGTGCTGTTCACACCACTAGCACTCAAGGTTTGACCGCTGAGTGGAGGAGGTTTTCAGAGCTAGGACAGGGGTGACTGAGCGGGGAAGGCTGGCAGAGAGCAGTGCCAGAATGGGCAAGAAACAGTGGGTTCAGGTGGGGATAGGAGAGGCTTGAAGCGGGAGGTCGGGTATCAGTCGGTGCCCACCTCAGGAGGCCTGAGCTATTCTGTACAGGACAGGCCAGGGCTAGCTGGTTAGCATGCTAACTTCAGTAGATATCTCTGCAACACAGTACAAAGGCGTCTTATTTCTTCAAATTCTGGTGATGTTTTTCAGTTTCTTTTTAAATAAAATTCCTTGCACCTTTAAAGATAATTGTTTTGTCTTTTGTCCATAAAATAAGCCTAGACTGACTTGTTATGATAAGATGTGGTATACCATTACGTGAAAGACGTACGTACTGTTCCATCCTCTCTTTTCCAACCTGTAGAGTGTCACATGCCCACTGATGTCATCACTGGTCGCACCTCAGGTCAAGGAAAACCTGCTAGTTTTTGGTTCCAGCTAACTTGTCAGTTTCCCAACCAGTTTATTTTTTTGGTCAAAATGCTCCAAACGCTTCAAAATTTGGTGCACTGAACCAGAACAGAATCTGTTCCATGTTGGTGGAAAAGGGGTAAGAGTGAGCTGATTTAGAGCAAGTGAGGGTTTTTAGGCTGTTTTGTCAGCAAAGTTAAACTTCTTAAAAACTCATGGTGTCCGATTTTATATTAATATCTAAGCTTTAGAGCTGTCAGATAATAAATAAAACAAACAGAAATAAACATTAAGGTACCCTTCCATTTTTGAGGTTCTTACACATGAACATTGCAATGAAATACATTCAACCGATGTCTCGAAAGACACTATGGCCTTGGAAAGGAATCGTGTTGTTAAAAGAAAAAGAAAAAGATACCATCACAAGTGCTATCCAGTTTGCCCTTAAAAACACTTTGCTCCTTTCTCAGCAGCAAAATCAACTCAGTAGTGCAATACTGACAGCTTCTTATTTCCATCCTCAAAAAACTTCACATCACCGTGGAGACGCATTCAGCAACATAACACCTCTGTCACACAAAAAACACGAAAATGCATTTTCCCCCACAACGTTCAAAGGAATTGTTAAGATTATATTCTGTACTGTACGTGTATTTGCTAAAAACCCATGGTGTGATTTTTAAAAATACATGGGTGTCACTATAAAGCATGTACGCGTTTTTTATCTGATAACAGCAATGGGGCAGTTTAGAAAAACAAGCTGGAGGAGATACACAATGAGTAGCGTTACTTTATAAAATGTCTTTCATGTCATTTAAACAATATATTAACAATATAAAACTCAGAAGCAGCCACTGCTAGTAATAAACACTATTCCTACACCCTACTGTATGTGCAGGATGTTTCAACATTACTGACTAGTGCAGAAAAAAGTTCTAGCGTTTCATATCTGTACAAGACTGTTTACATTGCCAGGTTGTCTGTATTCGAGGGGAAAGGAGAAAACTACTTAAACAGTGACCTAGAGTTGTGTTGAAAACAATACCAGCAGCCATGTCTTTTTGTGGGCGTCCTTGGCAGTGCATTTCTGCTTCAAAAGAAAAGTTAAATCATTTGTCTTCACTGGATTGTCTCTCACAGGATGCAGTGGAGGTTTCAGCTGTCGGACGGGTGTAGTAGTGTTGCCTGCGCAGCGAGGGGACGGCTTTAAAGCACAAGGGCCCTTGAGGTAGAGCCAGACGACGGGTAAGGGTTCAGGTACTGACGGGCCTGTTCTGTCATGATCAGCTGGTCCTCTGTCTTCCCATAAACCACTGCTTCCCACTCACTCACCTGCAGAGAAGGCAACCAGTCATTACCAATGGTTGCCAAAGAAGCCTAGACTTGAAGCTAGTAATACTAGGACTGCAACTAGCATTTCTAATGCTCTATTTCGACCAATTTTCTGTCAGTCAATTAATTGACTTAGTATTGCAGCTCTAGTGACAAAAGAATCAGTGGAAAAGGTCACCTACAGGTCACCTGATCACTGGTTTTAGTTAAATACCTGTACAGAGGTGTGTTTTGGGGTTTTGTGGGAGGCAAGAAGTTTCTTCATCCGGGGGCTGGTGAAGCGATGAGGATGAACAGGGACTAATGAGGGCTCCTCTCGGCCAGAGCTCAAAGAACGGTTACACTCCTGCTCAGGATTTGGGCTGATCAGTGAAGAGTTTGTCAGTAGGCTTTCATCTGGAACCTGCGATATGAGCAAATAAATGGAGAATCTGAATTAACAAGATGATCCTGAAAGTAGCATTGTAAGTGGTACCATTATTTCCATTTCCAAAGGCAAAAGTTGTGAGCTGTACTCTTGTTAATTTAGCTGGTAGCTACTAAGTATGTTTTCTCATCAAGCTAAAGGATTTGAACCATTGATTTTAAATTTAGCATCGTGACTTACTTGTGCGCTGTTGAGATGTTCTTGGAAGAGTTGGACATTTAGGCAGTCTTTCTCCCACGGGTCCAGCACAAGAGACTTGCGCACCTTTCTAGCAGGGCCATCAATCTGAAATCAAAAGACAAATATACAAATAACAGTTAATTCTCTAGTTCGCTAGCCGTATAGTTTTGAATAAGTTCAGTAGTATATTTCAATAAGGGGAGAAAGTGTGTGTGCTACACATACATTATGCTTCCACGCTCTGTACTCTGGCTGGATGTCTGCTCTATTAAAGAAGTCTGCTCCAGTCTCCTGCTTAAGAACCTCTCGAATGTCTTCCTCTAGAAATGCCAATGGCTGTGGCTGAAAAACACAAACACACATATAAATACAGCCACAAGATCACGGAGCCATATACTGTACAAAATAAGGAAAGGTTCTCATAAATAAAAGTTGAATGAAAGAGTGAAAACACACATTTTAAATGCACATTGGCACATTTTTCCTCTTACCTCCATCTTCAATGGCCCATGCATTTTCTCCTGGGCAGCCAAAGCATTTTTGAAGGGAGTTGGTGTCCTCGGCGTCGGGATCATGACAGTTTTACGGAATTTGGGGGTCCGTGAACTAGAAAGTTCACAGAAATTATTATAAACCTTGTACTCTCTTGTACACTCTAAATGAAGATTAAAGACTCTTGTGGAACTTTTGCTGCTTTTATATATTTATTTACCCATCATTCTCTTTCTGGTGCTTAGGTGTGGTCTCTTTTTGGAGCGGTGTGTTGAGGAGACACCTTTGGCCACACACAGGAGTCGAGGTGAGGGCGGGGTTATCCAGATTCAGATGCTCCGCCCCTGATATGTTGGAGAACTGGGGAAACAGACAAAGCACATTAATTCTTGACAAATCAAATCTATGAGGAAGTAGTCAAGCTGAGGTGAGGAAAAGTATGTGTGAAGAAGAAAAACTGATTTAATTTACTCGTGACGGCGTGAATGGCAGTGACTTTGTGGGCGTCTTCTTGGGAGAATTTGAGATATTTTCCAAGAAGGAGGAGCAGGTCCTGTCGCACAAAGGAGACGGTTCTCCCCGATCTCTTCTCCTCCTTCTCCCAGTGGAGGCTTGGGAGGGTTTTGATGAGTTGATAGGAGTCAGGGTGGTGACACCGCCCAGGCCAAATGGAGCACAGTTCTTATCACGACCAGAGACGGCCGTCGGGGTGTTGACTGTGTAGCCCATTGAACTGTCAATTGTCCGCTCTTGCAGGAGGGTGGCGTAGCCCGCCTGGTTGTGCCTTGGCGGCGTTGCTGCGTCTGACAAGTCGAAACTGGCCATTTCACTCCATGCAACAGGGTCCTGCAGAGCAAAACACATCTACAGTAGATCTTTAATACATTCATGACTTTTAGTCAACAAAATCATACTGAGACTTGTTTTCTGTTGTGCTCCTTCTGTTACTCACTGAGTCAATGAGCTCCATGGTCTCTGCAAACTCCGGTATGGTCTGCAGGGTAGAGAGCACAGTGCTGGCCTCTGCAGCCAGGAACTTGCTGGGGGAGACAGGAAGCTGTGGTGGAGGCTGGGGGATCTCAGGGCCCCTCCAGGACCTCGTCTCCGCCTGTTCCTCCAGGCTGCTGCTACTTGTGGTCAACGCATCATCGGACACACTATCAGACCAGGCTGAGTACTGCTCCAGGCTCTGAGGGGGCAGGATGAGAAGGATTAGATCACTGGCACCAGCAGCAGATCTGATTTAATGGTGTGAGATTGGTTTATGTTGAGTAAAATTATAAAATGATTTCTAAATTTGGACCAGTCTTAAAAAGTGTAGAAAACACTGACCAATCTTCCACCATTCAAATATTCAATATGAGGGATGACACATCACATGAATGGAATGAATCAAATGTGAAAGGGAGGGTCAGAATAGGACCAGGAGACAGAGGGGGGTGCTTGGTTCAAACTGATGGCTGAGCGTGGGCATGGGGGTGAGGACCGGAGGGGATGAAGGAGAGAGCTCATGTTTGGAACGATGGTAATGGGGGAGAAGGGCAGCTACCAAGCGCAGCTTCAGGCCAGTTTGAATGAGTAGCGAGATGGGGAAGGTGGTTACTATAGCAACACTACAGCAATTCAGGCTACAGACACACATACATGTGCGCCATTCTCGTTTTCACACGTATACACTGCAAAAAGTCATTTAGTATAAAGTCTTAAAATCTTCTTTTCCTTAAAGAAAGGAAAAATCTAGTGAGGAGATGGCTTTCAAGAATTTTCTTTTAACAAGTGGCTCAAGAAAATTCACAATATCCTCTCTTAACCTCATTATGATTTGATTTTAAGACTCAAAGTGGATTTAATAATACAGTTAATACTACAAATGACTGTTTTAAAACTTTTTACAGTGTACATAAGCTACAAACACACGCAAGCTATGCTGACTATATGCAAACACACATTCGGAGTGTGTTCTTACACGTGGACCTCTGCACTGCACTTGTCGTTGGACTTCACTCTCTGCTGACATAAGCAGCAGCTCAAGCTCCTTAATTCTTTGCTCTCTGTCGGGATCATCCAGGCAGGATGGCTGAAATAAACAAACGTCAGGGAGGAGAGGTCGAGAAGGACAGGAAGGAAAGGAAGAAGTTAAGAAAAGCAGACAAAAAACAGATTTATACATAAAATATTTACCCCCTTTGATTTATTATCAAATGTTAGGTGGAAATAACAGGACATTCAAGTGTTTTGATTTGAAGTCCAGAGTTAGCAATCACAAGAATAACTAAAGAAAGTCCAGAAAATAAAGAATGTTACAAGTATTTCACCCACAAGCATGCAAAGAAATACACAAAGACTCACTGATATGAAGCCTGAATTTTCATGAAGACTGTCCATCAAATGTCCACTGTGTGGATCGTAAGGATAGCCCCCCATCTAAATTACAGAGAATGATATTTCAGTAAAAACAGACAGAGAACAGAACTAAAACAAAGTATATCTTGTAGGGTTCAGAAGGGAAGTGGACCTGGTTCTGGCCAGCTATAGGCAGGGGACTGCCCTCACAGTGCTGCGGCTCTGTTGGAGTTGGAGGACATGGTCTGTGGTGGCGTCTTTTCACTCCAGCGTGAGAAGAAGTGAAACTCTTGCAGCCATCTTGTAGGTACCCCTCATGCTCCACCTTCCTCCTCATGGTAGAGTTCCAGTGGTTCTTGATGGAGTTGTCCGTCCTGTTGGGGAGAAGATCAGTTTAGCGATTATCCGTTTCGTGACTATAACTGGAAAAGGAGATACGCAATGTGTGCATGGAACTGTATTACCGTCCAGGAAGAAGCTTGGAGATCTCTGCCCAGCGGTTGCCAAGCCGTTTGTGGGCCTCGTAGATGATTCGATCCTCTTCCTGAGTCCATGACGACTTCTTCACTTCTGGATTGAGGTGGTTGTGCCACCGTTCACGGCACTGCTTTCCAATCCTCCCTTGGAGGTGCTTAGCAATCACGGACCAGCGCTTGGGGCCATACTTGTGTACCAGGTCAATAACCTGCACAAACATTTAGTTTTAGTACAGTTTGTAAATCAAAATATTATAATCTCTGTTATCTTTTATTTTATGGATGGAGAAGGGCCCTAACTGGATTCATTTAAACATGAAGAAAAGAGAGAAATCACATCTTTCAACTTTTTATTCATAGCCAACAGCAGCACCAGTGTTTAGGAAGCTTTGACTGTAGCAGCAGCAGAGCTTGTTAGCCTGTTTCCGTCAAGGCTGAAAAATGCTGTGAGGTCATCGTTGGCGGTCCATGCTGTTATTGATAGGTCTGTGTTTCTGTTGTGATGCCAAGATGTTGGGGGAATGAGACGCAATTCTTGACATTCTTGAAGTATCGGGATCCATTTAAGGAACGCATTGTTCAGCTTACAGCTGAGGAAGATATTAGAGCTTTACTCTACTGTACAAAGAAGGACTGGGCTCTGAACTGGTGACTTGGAAAGTTTTATTACGGATGACGTAGTGGAGGATTAACTTTGAAAAAAATAGAAGAAAAAAAAGAAGCTGAGGCTAAGAAAGTTTTGGCGGGAAGTGAGCTTGCACATGTGCACAGCCTTGTTAGACTAAAGGTAAAGGATACATTGCATATTGTGGCATTTGCGTTCTTTCACTGAGGCTATGCTGCCCTCCACACAGCGTCCTTCTGCCTCCCCTATCATTTACCTATTTTATCCTCCCGTCTTCTATCCAGAACAGGAAACTCCCAGCTCCACTTACCTTTTGATCCTCCTCTTTTGTCCAGGGGCCTTTCACCAGCTCCGGGTTGAGCACCTTCTGCCAGCGGTGCTGACACTGGCCATCTGTCCTCCCCTGTGATAGAGGCAAACAAAGCGAAACACCTTATTACACCACACGACTACCTCGCAGTTACACCTACTCCTGACAGCTGTAACTATATCTGCCAACATCCCATTGACCTAACCCTAAATGGCATTAATTAATCTAAATGGTTTCAATGGCTATCAACCATTTGAATGGAAAAGGATGGCATAGGATGGCATAAAGAAGTCAGATACAACTCTCAACTCTCTGCAAACACATTAAATTACAAACTTACAGGAAAGAAGTTAGCTATTAATTTCCAGGAGTCACTTCCATGCTGCTCGACAAGCTTTTTCAGCTTTTCATCCTGGGAAAGGAAGGAGAGAAAGAGAGACAGAGAGTCAAAACACTATGAGGAACTGAAACAATTATGTATTTAAAAAAACAGCAGAGATCATTATTAATGCTCTCCTAAGATGTGAGTGGCAGACACTTAAACACAGTCTTATTTACAAGAAAATGAAATAAGTCCACACCTCACTTGTGCCTCTGATAAACGTACCTCATCTCGGGACCACTTTACTTTGCACAGGGTCTTTTTGTCTTTGCTCTTCTCTTTACTCTCTGGGTCTGTGGAGTGCAGCTCTTCGTCCTCATCATTGCTATAAAAAAAGCACAGGGAGGTAAATGTGGACAAGGAGCAAAAAAAGAACAGATTTTTTTTTATCATTGGAGCCAAACTACAGCTAAACACCTTCTTTGGAAAACAGGAATAGGGATATGAACATGGTATTGCATGGAAATTGCTAATACAGGCGTCAGGACTAGTACCATAGATTTTTATTAGCACTTAATGTATTTCAAATACTTAGCAAAACTGCATCCGGATTAGACATAAAAATGTATGCAAATGCAAACATATACTTGCTCAAGCAATCAAGGTTAAGCCAAAAGAAACGTAATCATTACACAGGCTACAGAAAGTCAAGCTGTTCTGTTGTGAATGAACAAACATTGTGGGAAAAGATGTGAAAAGATCACTGTAACCAGCAAGTTACCAATTAAGATCACTGGTTGTGGATCATAACTACTTTTCTTGTGTCAAAAGCCAAAGCAAGTAAGACAGGGAAATAAACAGAAACATGGATGGTCCTTGCAAGATGCTTTCAATCAGTCTTGAATTGATTCAAGAACTTAAACAATACTGCAGCACTGAAATTAACAATCAGGGAAAAGTTAACACACTGGGCCACCAGTTTTTTGACAGACCTTGTCAGAATAAAAAGGAGAAAACTAAACAACTTGTACTCATATTGCATACAAGAACACAAAATTCCTCTCTACTGAAACAAGAAGTTGGCAGCCAGCACTGTACTTCTGTGTTCCCATAAAACTTGCTGCTGGCCGGGCAACACTTTCTTTGTGGTAGTGGAGAGGAGTGTAATAAATCCATTCCGAAGAGCTGTTACTACACAGCACGATCACACATGAACACACTATCCACATACACAAGAAGAAAACACAGCTTTCGTGGAGTTCTTGTATGAAAGGTCTTCCTCTGTGAGGAAACTTGAACATGGCAATTGAATTTTGGTGTGGCCTGATTCCCTCACTAGGGCAAAGAGAAGTGGGGAAGAGAGTGTGGACCTATGGCTGAAGAGGAAGGAGGGGAATAAGGGGGGCTAGAGGAGAGGGGCAATCCAACATCAACAGGCTCTTTCACCTACAGAGGTGTGTGTGTCGATGAGATGGAGGAGGCGTTGCGCTGGGGTGTGGTCAGTCAGGGGGAATGGCAAAGCGCTAACGGTCCAGTTGTTCAAAAAGTTTCAAAAACAGGCAAACTTACATAACCTCATCTGTTTTTGTTTGACACATTATGAACCCATTTATTAGTTTTGGAACAGTAAGAATATAACATTAAATTTTGCTTGACAGGTTGTAAAAGGAATAATTTTAGCATCAGCTGGAAGTCTCAATAGCAGTAAAATAAACTGACACCAATGTACCAAACATTCCTTGTCAGAGTTTGCTGTATTAATAATATTTAGTCAGTCATAAACAGTGAATGTAATATTGTAAAATACAGGTCAAACCATCAGCTGTTCTAACTGTGACAGAAACAAGCCACCCATCTCTCTCCAGATGTGAACACCAGTATGTGGTGGGGATATTTGTTTGATCTGTTGAGTTTTGTTTTTCAATGAAATGTGGACTCTGAAATAAAAGGAAAAAATGAGAAAAACTAAGCTACAATTTCCCATAGCCCAATGTCACATCTTCAAATAACTTGTTATGTCCACCCAAAAAACCCATCCAGAGATTTATCTCACTTTGAGATTGAAAATGTCATATTTGGTGAGCTGGAGCTAATGTTATTCAAGTTTGTTTGATAAATGGATGAAAAAAACAAATCCGTTTATACATTGGACAACACTTAGTTGCATTTGAATGTTCATATACATTGGTCACTATAATTTAATAGGCCATCATAACTTATTCACAAAACTACACAGCTGTTCGTTTCCTCTGTACTTTGTCAGAGGTTTCGAAAAACAAAGAAGGGTTTTGTGATCCCAAGGGTTTTTTCCCACTCTCATTTTGTCATCTTGGACACTGTTTCAAAAGGACCAAATGATAATAATTTTAAGGTAAAAGCTCAGATAACATTCTATCTGATGTAGCTCATCTGTGTTTTGTTCTTGCTGTTTTGAGAGGAAACAGAATCTGACCATTATACATTTAATGCAACTAATCTCACTTTCTTTCTAGTAACGTGCTTCCAAGTTTGCTGCTGGTGACAATGGGCGTCCCGCCTCTCCTGCACAGCAACAACATCATGCAGTGTATTCTGTGTTGTTCCAACAATATTTACAAAAGCAGTCTAAACCTGCTTGAAAACATGTCTCTGGATTTACAGGCTCTTATTTTCAACTTGAAGTGTCGTGCATATGTTACACTATCCCTACTTACTGTCAGGCTGCAGGAAGAGGTACGTTATGAACCTTCAATCATGTACCAGTTATTGATCCTCTTGGTTAAGTAAGATTAAGTTACCAGTCATACATCTCACAAGTGGACCTGGTTCCAGTACGACCGTGTAGGCGCACGTGTAGTGTACATATGCTGTCAAAAACGAAACTTAATGCACCGTAAATGCCCCGACTGTATTATCAGGGCGCGGATACCAAACCATTCTATCTTATTTGTAATAATAAAGGTGCAAAGAAGCAGATAGCACACTGGATAATGAAACGGCACTGTATTATTATTGCTGGCACCCACCTGCGTGGCTTCACGTTGTCCATGACAGTCCGTAGGATGATTGAACCTTTTCAACGACGAACCTGTGTTTTGGCAGCTTTATAAAATCCCACATTAAACGATGTTTATCCATAGAAATCGCTGTCACTCATCGCTCGTTTCCTCTGGGACGCAGCAGCATCTAGCTAGCAATATTCGGCTAGCCGGTGAGCTAACTTAATGTACAGTCCATAACATTACGCTCTCTCTGCTAAAGCCTTACTCATTGTCGATAACATCTTTCCAGAGAAATGTGCCACTGTGTCCTCCTCTGTTACTCGTCTCCAAAAAGGGAATATAGCAGCATAAAAAAGCCGATATTAATCAGAAGATACCAACACGTTACTCCCGTTACTCGCTGTCCGGGCTGTTTCTATCATAACTCTGTACTTGTATTTGGCGTTATGATTTTTGTCCAGCCCGCCGATTCTCGCGCCCAGCCCTCTGCGCAGGCGGCCTCGCACCTAATTGGTCAGAAATGGGGCTGTGGAGAGAGGAGTCGGTACTCGAAGCTGATTGGGCAAAAATGAGGAGAGGCTCGCATGTGATTAGTTAAAAGTGGGCGAGGGTTTGGTTTCATTGGTTTAAAATTTGAGGAGGCGGGTCTTATGTTAGACGACTGTACTGTCACCTTTTGCAGCAGAATGGATCTTTTCATTAAGAGAGTGGTGGCTCAAACCGGGCTGCAGGGACTCTCGGAGGCCCTTGAGGGGAGTTCAGGGGGTTCCCAGACACACAATCTCACAAGAGGCAAGCGCATTGAATCCACTCTCCAATATTGTACCCTAACCTTTAGTGGTTAGATGTTATTTTGTGTTAGTATTCATAGAAGCATATCCACTAAACATAGAATATCGTATCCACCAGATGCTGCTCAAATATATGAGTACATTGTCCATTGATTACACCAATGTATGCAGTTGCTTCAAAGGCCAATGCCTTTGAATTGACACTTCTTATTGTGGTGCCTTCTAAGAGATGTAAATTATTATAATGATTCACATAATAATAGCATCATAACTGAGCAGATTGAGATTCATACAAAACACGTACGGAATATTTACCGCCTGAATGACATAATATTTCCTTTCGCTTTGACAGTCATCTTGCATGTCCACTGTACATTCTGCAGCTCCTTTAGATGGTGTTTTGCTGACACCTAGTGGACAACAGTGTGGCTTTGTTTCATTCATATAAAGCCAAATACACAAAAAAAACCATCTACCTCTGAAAATGTGTTTGGTTCACATGCTATCTTCACATTTCTGTAGATGTTATTCCTTTTAATTTATCACAACACATCTGGTTATTTTTTAACAACGCACTGTCAGCTCTAAGTAGGTAGGTTAACTCAAGACAACCTTTTTTTCTATGGGATCGTGGTGCAATGCGTCTATATAGATTTTGACTCGGCTGATACAAGACCAAGTTATAGATTACATATATGTTACTTTTCGTTACGAAATGATTAAGTGTCTCATAATTCTTCGAAATTATTTCAAACTTGTCAGTCGTAAATTCATTATTGATTTGGATCGTATGATTACTATAGCATGATTTAGACGCAGTCATAATATTGCATTTACCATTCATTGTTTTTTATCTGTTCATTTGATTTGCTTGCAGTAAAATGGAGATGTGGACTTTTTGGGGGGGATTTTTTTGATAACAGGCATGTCCTGCCTTTCCACCTGTAGGTGACACTGTTTAACTGTTTCACTTCTCAATTTGTTGTCATTCCTGAGTTTAAAAGAAGCTGTGTGAAGCGAGCCTCAACACGACCGGAAATCTGTCATTTCATTTTAACCATGCTTATAAAATAAAAGCACGAATTCTGCTTATCCAAAACAAATAATGATAATGGACTGTAATCACAAAAAACATTGTTCATCATATAACTGCTAGTACAAACCACACAACTAAATTGATTTTTAGTTTGTTAAGACTTCCAATAGGTAAAGATCAACCATTTTGCAGAGATCAGAAGGAAATTAATTCCTTAAGGGTAGTGGTGTTGTGTATGGTTTTATGGTACACTAATTAATGGCACGTCAATGTGTTGCAGTATTTTTGTCAATGCACCAATAATACAATATTGCCTCATGAGTCTTGTAATGTAGACAAGATCCTTTGTCAACAAGTTCATTATTACCCGATCTTGAAGTCCTGTCTTTAGATTGGCCCCATGTACATGATTGTGTATTTTTTGATGACCAGATAATGTATTATCCTACAGAAATCAGTTACATTGGTTTATATTCAATTGAGGACACACAAACCATTATTAGTGGAATATATATATTTTTTTTAAAAAAGTCAAAACAGAAATATGAGAATATAAAATTAGATTAGCATATAATGTTGATGCTGCTTGTGGGGAAGCTAATTGCAACTAATGCATCATCTTTCGTAAGTGATTTTATACTGTATACAAAACCTTAATCTGCAGAGTAACTAGAGCTGCTTTTATGAAATTTTAGACAAAAATGTTTTTTCTCTGAAATGTAGAGGTCTGACGTAGCATGGAAACTTTTAAACTAGGCAACGTCCCATCATTTGGTTTTGTGCTCTGGTTTTATTTTGAAATGCAGTACCGGAAGCAGACTCGTGTACTCTGCCTGGTGGTTGCAGTTGTGCGGTCCCGTGACAAATTTCATTGGAACTTTTTACGGCCAGGAAAGACTGATGTTTCCTGCTTCTCTCTCACTTGACTTTACGCGTATGGGCAGCAAGAAATCACACATTCAGTTCGGGGGTTTGGGGGCTTTCGTCCGAGCCGAAACTGGGGAAATGTTCGATGTACTGACAGTTTAAATGCCGGAGAGCGAAACATCCCCACTGGACCAACGGACATAGATGAACCCCTCGTCCGAATACTGTAAGGTACGTGATGTTCATGTCAACGGCACCTTGTTGTCGCTGAATTAACGTTGGCTAGCTGTGGGGTAAAATCCACCTAGCATACGAAACTCTAGTGTCAAATGTGATAAAAACGTTGTTTTTCAGGAAACAGTAGAGGGATGGCGGTTAGCTATTACATCATTTTAACTTTTTCTTTTCGAAGAGAACACAAAACAGGAGTTCAACCGAATCAAAACAACACAAATTAAGTTAAGTTAGCTACTTTGCTGTGAAGCACAGGCGAGAAATGAGATACTATTCAAGTGTGAGCTTTTGCTGTGTTGTTTACGGCTTGTGTTAAACGCGGGGACTTGTCGGAGCAAGTCAAACCTTTCATTCAGTGTGTGTATGTGCGTGTCGGTATTTAATTTGTGTCTCTGTGTGTTCAACTCCTCCCTCCTCCGACTCGGTTATTTCCCCCCCTTTCCTCAGCTGGAGGAGGTAACGCTTTTCCTGCAATACCCGTGATCAGTGCTGAGATTTTAAAAAGTCGTACCTGTGTATATACACACAGAGTCTCAGGTGAAAATATTTGAGCTCACGAAATGGTTCAGCCCAAATTAAACAGAAGTAGGCGAGGCCTTTCTGGTACTGTGCTCCAGGGACATGTTGTCCACCCCAATGTAATTGGTTCTCTGAGTGTAGAAAATATGTGTCAGACCTCATACGCTGACAAACCCAAGTGATGTTAGGTTGCTGATTCAGCTGTGTGGTATGGACAGTGGCACACAGCCATTTCTAAGTTGGATGATGTGTTTATGCATCGTTTTCCTCCTGTGGTGCTATTAGATCAAACATAGTTATCAACAAATTGGGCAAATGTTGACAAGAAGGATGCTTTTCTTAATAACCAATCTCTCACAATCCTTTCTTTATGTGAAAATCAGCCTACATTAGATTTTGACATGGGGAGGTTTAAGACTGGTTCTTTGATGTAATAGGTATGGATGTCCGACCGATACTCAACTTATGGGGTGGATGCCTATGATGATATTGGGATATAAAATATTCCAATATCGTTGGAATACTGATACATCTGTGATAGACTAACATTGGGCAACTGCTGTATTGGTTAGGCCACTGTAACAGGTAGCTTTTCAGAATGCGTTTTATCAAACACAATTTAAGAGCTCTACTAAGTGAGAAATGTGGTGCGGGATTTCAAAAACGTTGGCATAGCCTTGTCAATCTAGAGCATTTTACGTTCTGTGTTCAAATTTTGTAAGTGCAAGTAAGGGCCAGAGTTTGCAGACAGTCGATGTCTGTGAGCTGTCTGGACATTCAGGTTGGTTTAGGAATTTGTCCAGATGCTGAGGTCGGTTGCACGTAGCAGGGTTGACTGAGTTCATGCCCCTCACACACTTCTCCAGCTGCACTTCCTCAATCAGAGATCTGTCTCTGTTGCATCATAATGAGATACCTCAAAACCGAATAATGTTGATGTCATTCAGTTGTATCGCACACAAAACAGATGTCAGGTGTTTTAAACATTTTATGTGAATCTAAACAAAATGTTATTCATTTATTTGTGCTTATGTGAAAGTACCTAGTCACAAGAAAGCTTATAAATGAGGGTTCCTCTGATGTAGATTGTCTTCCTGTTTCAGGTCTTTGTGTGGTCATCCACAATAACCAATTCAGCTTGCATTGTTCTGCGTTTCGATGTTTGTCAGTAGATGCAAGCCTGATTGAGCTTTCACATCTGATGTTCCATTGTAGACTCACTTCTGCCTTGTTTTCTCGCTAAAATTGCTTGTCACGCTTGATACACAGCCACACGCACGCACGCACACGCGCACACACACACGCGCACACACACACACACACACCAAAATATATTCAACATCCTCTTAGGATATCCACAGGCAAGGATGTGTGTTTGAGCTAAGCAGGAAGAATGCTATTTTTGATCCGCAGTAGTAGTCTGGCATATTTGTGCCTGTCAGCACAAGTTAATTCATGTTGTGGCGTGAAGGCAGGGCATGCTGGGCTCAAACTGCAGCTCGCAAATGTGCTGAACATTAATCTTTGGTCATTATGTCTCTCTAACGCTTTGTTTTCAATCCTTATAACTAAACTACTATTAGTGGGTGTGGTAAGCTGCAGCATTCCATATGAAGGAGTAGCCAGGTGACCTGAAAACACAAGTGAGTTGTACTACATGCTGGCCATAGGGTATGTTTCCTTTGAACCAAAATATTTCAGGAATGTTAAAAAGCGGGTCTTACCCACTGACGTACAGCGTCAGCTAACCATGAAAACATGCACAGATGAGAGACAGCTCAAGGAAATAGCAAACCATTTTTTGTGCCAGTCACAGTTCACTTCACCAGCTCTCCTTATTTAATAGCCAGGGTTTAAAAAACTAAAAGATCTGACTGTGTAGCAGCAACAATTATTCGATTTATTGCTAGCTATTTAATTAGTCGGCAAGTATTTGGACAATCGGATTATTGGGTTGAGAATTTTTTTAAGGAAAGCCATCAAAATTCTCTGATTTCAGCTTCTTTAATGTGAATTTTTTTCTGGTTTCTTTACTTCTCTTTGAAGTACTCCAGTCCAATAAAAATAACCTTTCGTTTTCATTCAAAAGGAAAGAGAGTTGTGATTGAAGGAAATGTTCATGCGATTTGTGTCTTTGTGGTTTGTCTTGATGCTCATAATGAAACTGACAGAAAATTAGAGTAGAAAAAAAAGTAGAAGCAAAAGACAAAGAAGAGACTGGTGATGAAGAGGGCATGAAGGTCCCTCTGATTGCACACATGCATTTTAAATAGGATCCGCTCTTTTGCTGTACCCTCACCCCAACGTGAGCGGAATGAGACTTCCCTTCAGGATGCATTCAAGATCAATACGCAGGCGGAGAAAGTCGACACAAAGCACGTTTTTTCCTCGTGTTGTGAGCAAACAACAGGGAAAGTAACAACGGTTGTGGTTAGAGACAAAAACTACTGAACAAACTGGGCTGATGTCACTAATGTCAAACAATGGACAAGTCAGGGCAACAGACAATGAGCTTTGTTGTTAAAGAAATAGACGTTGCATAACTCATGGTGAAGGAAAAGAGATAAAAGAGAAACACAGTGTTTACCCAGCATATAATAGTTTTATATCATGTCAGCAGGTCAGTTGAATACAGGAGTTAACCTCTTTTAAAACTGAATTCACTTATGAGATTCTTTACAATAACTATGAACTTTGCCCCCCTTCTTTGCCTTCAGGGAACTTGGTTCCTGACCTTTCGTGACTACAAGTTGTCAGGGGAAGGAGTCTATTACACTTCAGCACTGGGCTTTATTTCTCTCTTTAAATGTTGGGGATGAACAACTCCAGGGGTCCTACTCTTAACCTATTGTGTAACTCCAGCTTCAAAGACCCCTGGAAGGTATTTAAAAATACCTTTCTACTGACCGGAACAAGGGAGAATGTCACAGACCCAGCATGTGTAAGAGAGCTAGTGCGTGTGTGTCAGTTAGTGTTTACATGTTAGAGTGGGTATGTGTGAGATGAATGCATGTATGAGAGGCTGCACAGATAGAGATTTGTAATTCTCATGTGTGGGAGGTTGATAGCACCATTACTAGTCATTATCCAGCAGTATACGTGTTCTGGTCATTTTTATCTATTAAAGTGTCAGATGAGAGGGAGGATGTGATGTTCCTGCTCAGAGGAAGGAGTGAGTTAACTGGCTGCCCACAGGGAGGGAGCCCGCCTGTTGTCATGTTGCAGCTCACTGACCCTCCGGTTGTTGCCAGTGCACGCTACAATCTTTCTTCTTCAAGCATGCATAGGGACCTCTAGAAAAGGTTTTCAATCAGCAATGCTTTTAAAAGCTTTTTTTTTTTTTTGTAGATTTCTTTCTTTGCTAAATGCCCATAGGCGGCATCTTTTAATCTGTCTATTTGCACACCAAAGAAAAAAACTTAAGTTTTTTGTATTCTTGGCAAAGTGAAAATACCTCTGCAAGAGTATTTAAAGGGCTTGACAGTAATGGTTGCCAGGTTGTCAGTAGGGCTACAACCAACATGTATTTTCATTATCTATTAATCTGATGATTAATTGATTAACTGTTAGTCTGTAAAATAAAAAATAAAAAACATGAAAAATATATATGCTTATCACAGTTTCAATAGATGCCTTCAAGTTGCTTCACTGGTCCAACCAACGGTCCAAAATCCAAATACTCTGACTGTGATGACTGGTTTCCAACCAGAAAAGCACATTCAAACATTAGTTGTGGGCCCTGATTTAGACACTATAACTAAACTGGTCTCAGTTGAGGGCCCCAGCAAATAGATATTTAGATACATATTGTTTATTTGTACAAAAAACATTACTTGAAATACAGAGATTGTGGCATTTTCCTAAAGCCATGTGTTATACTTGCAGGCAACCAGCTGGTGTTGTTTTGTACACAGCTTTAAAAAGCAGCCCGCTGTGAACCCTGCAAAACTAGTGAGAACATAAAGGGATAGATTGATGGATAAACTAATGTAATAGTCAGAGTCTTACAAACACATGCACATGATCAACAATGAACAGGACAACAATGTTACAGCTCAAACAGCAATGAAATATCTTTGACACAGTTGCCAACACAGTTGTGAAGAGGCGAATTGGTAACTGAAAATCGATTCACAAAGTTGTGTTCAGAGACAGACGTTTATCTTATCAGATGTGGCCACTGCCGACTGAAATGTATAGAGAGCTGAAGAAGAAGTTTCACTTCCTGATTAACAGAGTCTTGTTCTCTTTTCTCCACCACAGCAGTGACCAAGGATGGGGATTGGCCAGTATACTTGAAGTCTGATTCTGAGGAAGAAGCATCACTTTATGACTTTGCACCTTTGAATGCCCAAGCTTTTAAGATGGAGGAGCAACCCAGTCTCCCCAATGTCAGCATACCCTGCCACAACGAGCAGAGGGACAAGAAGAAGCGTTACACAGTGCGTGAACAACTTCTGTTCATTGTTCAATTGGCAGTTCTGAGTAGAATCGAACATATAGGTCAATGTTTGGTTGTCAGGCACCAAACACCTATAAATGTTATTGCTGTAAAATAAAACCATATTTATTGATGATAGTAGCATTTAATGCTACTACTCCTTGTGTTTACATGGACTTTCCTCGACTTTTTTTCAGGTTTACAAAGTCATGGTTAATGTTGGACAACAGGAATGGTTTGTCTTCAGGCGTTATGCAGAGTTCGATAAACTCTACAACACGGTGAGTGGTGGAACAATGTTGTTTTCGATTTTACACCATAGTACCTACACAATGATTGACTGTTGTTTGTGACACGCTGTTCACATTGACATTTAGAGAAGTTAGACACTTGGGACCATAGGTGTTTCCTAGTCTGCAACATAATTTTCTCTGCTACTCTCATATCTTTTAATACAGTTAAGGAAACAGTTTCCATCTATGAACTTGAAAATTCCAGCCAAGAGGATATTTGGGGACAATTTTGACCCTGGTAAGTGTTCACAGTAATCCCCCTACCTCACGATAAAAGAATAAGTGCAGTTTATTCTTGATCCATGTTGTTTTCCCCTATGTTTGATTGTATTTTTAAACAATAAATGCATCTGCCCAACAGAGTTCATCAAGCAGAGAAGAGCAGGGTTGCACGAGTTCATCAAGCGAATCGTCTCACATCCTCAGCTTTGCAACCAGTAAGTGTTCTCACTGCCATTATATAACATTGCATTGGTGACTTTATTAGGATTAATGGCTTCAATGATCTGAATCCAAAAGTCTAATGAGATCAAATTTGTTTATCCATGATTCACACTTAACTGAATTAGATTAAGAAGATGGAGAGAATTCTGCTTTGTTTCCTTCATTTATTAAACTCCTTGGTCCCTTTTAAACTTCACAGACCAGATGTGAGGACTTTTCTAATGATGGACAAAATGCAAAACTTTTCTGACGCCTCTGAGGATGAAGATGACAAAGTAAGTAACTCATCAACCAATTTTGATCGATCAAATTCCGTTTTTGTTTTCCTGCTGACTATGTCTTTTCAGTTGATGTGTTGGATAGTCTAGATATGTTGGAGAAGTAAGGTCCTTTACCTCTGTTTTTATATGTGATGGCTGTTGCCAGAGAGGTGTTGATTCAGCTCTGTATCCCTCTTGGTAACAACTGATTAAATCTGCCTGGACTAAAAAAACAAACGAACACAGAAAGTAAACAAAATGCCCTTATGTCATTATTGTAGCAGAGATAAAGGACTGAATTCTCATATACAAACTGTCTTTGCCATTTAATCAGTGTTGAGCTTTACCCTATAGATAAATCTTGACGGCTAACCGAGATAATGTTTTCTCTGCTGTTTTACAGAGCAACTCTACCTCCAGAAACATTAACCTGGGACCCTCTGGAAACCCACAGTATGTTCACTACTCAAATGCTCCTTTAGAAAATCTAATGCTTAAGCACAAAGCAGGCTGCCTTGTTGTCTTTGCAGTTGTGTAAACACATACAGTACATTTTTACATCTGTGAAATTAATGTGCTAAATTTTTTCTTTCAGTGCCAAGCCCACAGACTTTGACTTTTTAAAAGTCATAGGGAAGGGAAGTTTCGGGAAGGTATGTGCACAACATAATACGGGAAAGTACAGTCAGTTTCTGTTCATCCCAGAGCGATAATTCTCACGGGTACAAACTCAATTGATGGATCGGTTTCGATACAGTTTTGTAATCAGTTAAGTAAAAAAGTTCAGTTATGTACAAAGTAGCTTTACAAACAAAATGATTTTGTTGACTGATATGTTTTTGTTATAGGGAAGTTCATGAATTATATTTAGAAACGTCTTGCATGTGTCTGTGTTTACTAAGTGGGTAGCAACAAGTTTTAGTTCTGCATGTCTTGGCCTTTCCATGTAGGAAGTGAGAGTCAAGTCTGGGATTCCTCTTGTTTACTCTGCTGACGCTTTCTCGTTCTTGTGATGCAGGTTTTCCTTGCAAAACGGAGACATGATGAAAAGTATTATGCAGTCAAGGTGTTACAGAAAAAGGTCATTCTCAACAGAAAAGAGGTAATTTTACTTATAATTTTAAGTATGGCCCTGAACCTGTCATGTCATGAATTATAATTCCTCTACTAACTCACTTCTCCCAATTAGCAAAAGCACATCATGGCAGAGCGCAATGTGCTGCTGAAGAATGTGAAACACCCTTTCCTGGTCGGGCTTCATTACTCCTTTCAGACCAAAGACAAGTTGTACTTCGTCTTGGATTTCGTCAACGGAGGAGAAGTGAGTTGTTTCAGTTTTGTGAATAATGTGCTCACACAGAAATGAGTCATACGGTCAAGAAAAGCTGAGAAAGGCAGTAACACAGGAAATATGTAATAAACAGCTTCAATAAAATATCCTCAGAACAGCATTGTCACTAGTTATCACACCTCTGTGTGTGAAAGTTTTATTAAAGATCACAACATTACTCAGAATGGCTCTTGAGTGTGACTTGCTCTGTGGATCTTCAAGTGTGATCATCCTTTTTAAAAATGCCGTGTCTGAATGACCGTGTGAGAATGACTAACTACAGTCTGTATTCAAGTAAATCTGCCTCCTGCCCTTCTGAATAATTTGACTACAGAGGCCAGTAACATGTGAATTAAATCAGATAAATATTTACACTTTCCAGTCGAAGTTATTGGACTTATTACATTTTTATACAAATTACTTCAGTATGATTGCCATGTAATTCATTCCAGTAACTGAATGGAACATTTTGATTCCAGCTTTTCTTCCATCTTCAAAAAGAGAGGACCTTCCCAGAGCCCAGGGCAAAATTCTACATAGCTGAAATGGCCAGTGCACTGGGATATCTGCACTCTCTCAACATTGTTTACAGGTATTTTGGAGATTTATTTAAGTGCTTGGTGTTTAGTTTCTTAGATGCTCTAAAGGACTGAACTAAAAGATGCTGTGTCAGTTAACAAAACTCAGGTATAGAGAGTGTGAAATTTTTTTAACAAGTTGCCGTTTCTACACACACTTACAAATGCCATGTAGTATACAATGTATAAAATTGGGCATAATTTAACTTTAGCATATGTTCGGCACACATGTTGGCCTCACATGATGTGTCTTTGGTGGGCATTGCTACCATTTTTGGGGGAAGAAGAATTTCCGGGTTTTTAACGACATGAAGTGATGATTATGATTATATACATTTTTCTTCCAGTTCTTCAACTAATTTAAACTCCCGGCATTGTAGAGATGTCTTTGTAACAGCATTTCATAAAGGGAGGTGACATTAATGGTGGGAAGAATATTTAAAATACAAAAACATTTTACATTTTCCTTCTTCTGGTTGCTGGTCAAGTATTTTTTTCAGGATGTGCGGTGTCAGTGGGGGAATTTATACTTATGACCTCAGTCCTTTCAAATCCTGGCTAGAACACTCTCTTGTTTTTTACTAAAAATAATTCATTTGTGTTCATTTTGTCCAGAGACTTAAAGCCAGAGAACATCCTCCTTGACCACGAAGTGAGTATTCCTGTTTTTTCAATAATACATAATAAACGATACCAAACAACTATACCAGCAATCACACTGAATATACCTGGATGGCGGGCGGCTGTAGCTCAGCAGGTACAGCAGGTCGGCTAGTGATCGGAAGGTCACTGGTTCAAATCCCGGCTCCGGGCTGGGCTGAGCTGCATGTTGAAGTGTCCTTGAGTAAGAGCCTGAACTCCAAATTGCTCCTGATGTGCAGTTGGCACCTTGCATGTCGGCCTCTGCCATCAGTAAGGGCCCTGCGATGAGCTGCTGACTTGTCCAGGGACTCGCCTGGAGACAGCTGGGATTGGCTCCAGCAACAAACTTACTCACCGTAGTGGCTAGAACTACTGCACCTGAATGCTGGCTGCAGATTCATTATATAAGACCATAACATTTACAGCACAATGTCATTTCATGTCTTTTCCGGTCATATTTGTACCACCGGTGAACAACAGTGTCATTTCCAATTCCAGCTGGACAGAATGCGTGTGATTGGATTAGGTCCTACTAATGATTTTCCTGCCTAGCCTTATTGAGAAAGTGAGGGAACGTTGAATGGGACTGACTGAGCTACGCCGCAGCCAACATTCCTGGGCAACAATAGAATCCTCAGTCCCCGGGGATAATGAGCTGCTTGTGTGGCACATGTTGTCTAAAAAAGCCTGTGTGTCCTCTTTTTTAAAGGGGCATATCATTTTGACGGACTTTGGATTGTGCAAGGAGGGCATTTCCCAGACAGATACCACCAATACCTTCTGTGGAACACCTGAGGTATGTCGGCTTTGGATGTTTACACCATTACTGATTACTGAAAATGTTGCACCGCGTTGTTCCATAGAAGTCCCACCTTTAGTGTCAAAAAGTTATAATTATTAACTATATAAGTTTTGGAATAAAGTGTGGTTAATAATTTTACAAGCATGAGTCTATTCCATTAGGGCCTATACTCTTGTATGTGTATGTGAGTCACATTTTCCAGGGGAAAAAAGCTTTTATGGAGCAAGAATAGTAGTTGATATACATTTAGTTGGTAAATTTTAAGTCAGAGGGGAAATGTCAAAGCTAATATTATACTGTTATGTTTGTGTGCAGTACTTAGCTCCAGAGGTCCTGAGGAAGCAGCCGTATGACAACACAGTGGATTGGTGGTGTCTGGGTTCAGTGCTGTATGAAATGCTCTTCGGCCTGGTGAGTTTTTACAATAAGCTGCCTGTTTACTGGTTATTATCCAATTTGTCTTTGGCAGCGTTGACTACTCTAGCAAACAAAGCTTTTTAGTTTTTTTAAACGCAATGTACATCATCATATTTGCCAATTTCCTGTAGTGCTACATGTCCAATAGTAAAAACTCTCACTTTTTTCATACAAGCATGAAACTCGGTACACGTGTACAGTTTGGGAACCTGAACATTTTCAGAGGTGAAATCATTGCACAAACGGCACGTGGCAGCCATCACAGCCATTTTATTTTTCACCATAACTGAATTATTTATTTTGCATCTTATCTCCTGAACCAAACATGGTAACACAGAAAAGGTGAAATCTACCCCTGTGTTTTGATGGTCAAGGATTAAAATGATACCATATACTACATGATGAATTGTTCAGTTGAAGAGGTAATGGTGAATTATGTTATAATGTAAGAAAGGATACTAGAGACCATCTTGCAATAGGAGCACACCATCCATGTTGAGTCATGAGTACTCAGTAGTCATGGGTCAGACCACACCCATCTTCAAACTCTTCCTTCATTTTGATCTCAACTAGGGCCGGGGCGATATGGCTGAAAAATGTATCACAATATAAGTGTTTCAGTCGATATCGATAATTATTGATTTTTTTTTTAACCTATCTGAAATAAGAACATTTTGAAAAATAACGCTTTAAATGGTGACTACTGGTGAGATTTTTGAAAAAAAAAATCATTTTCAGGATTTCAGAAGCTAAGACATGAGACAAAATAGTGTAGAAGTTGACATTGCTGCTTGACAATATGTTAACCTTTTTTACCATTATTTTTGTTATGGAAACAGAATCTGTTTCAGAAGTCAGTGGGCCACATGACATGGAAGCTATTGAGAAGAAAAATCATAATTTCTGCATATTAATATTCATATAAAATAGAGGAAGCAATAAAGCACAATAAAAAGATCTGTGTCTCATTCATCCAGCTTACTAATACAATCTGCTGCTGGTTTGGAGTCACTGGGCCACATGACATGGAAGATATTGAAAAAACTGCCATTATTTTGTATTAATATATTTTTATATATTAAGTAATTTAATGACGGTTCCTAAATCAGTTTCCAGCGATTCAGCGCAAGCCTCTGGGAGGTGAGCTAACCGTCCTCCTGCTGCTCACACTGGGTGAACCTCAGTAAAGTTGCGGCTGGACCCGAGTGAATATCCACTGAATATCCAACCTAAAACTAACTTAACCCCGGTTTGATGAGTTGCCTGTAGCAGCCTTTGAATAG
>OMLP01045441.1:39024-55025 GCA_900302685.1 Spondyliosoma cantharus
AAATTGACATTGCTGCTTGAAAATATGTTAACCTCTTGAGCATTAGAGAACTTTTTACCATTATTTTCTTTATTGTCATATATTTTTTATGGACACAGAATCTGTTTCAGAAGTCAGTGGGCCAGATGACATGGAAGATATTGAAAAAACTGCAATTATTTAGTATTCATATATTTATGTTAAGTAATTTAATGACGGCCCCTAAATCAGTTTCCAGCGATTCAGCGCAAGGCTCTGGGAGGTGAGCTAACCGTCCTCCTGCTGCTCACACTGGGTGAACCTCAGTAAAGTTGCGGCTGGACCCGAGTGAATATCCACTGAATATCCAACCTAAAACTAACTTAACCCCGGTTTGATGAGTTGCCTGTAGCAGCCTTTGAATAGGATAACAAGGATTTCAGTCACTCAACTTAAACGGTGACTTGTAGAAATTAAACAAATAGCAGTAATGATAGTAATAATCGATTGCAAGATAACTTGGGGTGTAGTGCTTTCACTGTGTGCGATTTTAATTCGCCATTCGCCCGTGATATTAAACCGACAAAAATCTGTGTCTTTTTTTGCGGCGGCGCTGAAAATCCAGCAGAATGCATATAGGGGAAACATTGTCCGAAATACTGCCAAACTGGTGACGTGACCTTTCATCCTTCATCTCTTTCACCTTATATCCACAATTTCCTCTCGTGCTATCGCACTCATTTTCTCCTTTCACTCCACGCCTTTCTTTTTGCTAAAGCAGTTATGAGGCACGATGGCGAAACATGAAAGTGCTACTGTGCATGTCACTCAACAGGTTGTTGCTAGGTTACCAAAGAGCGAGTGAGTTTGTTCATGCCACCAACCTTGCATAGCTGGGCCGGGAGAGGTCGAGAGGCTAAAGCCCTTCCTATGCCTACATCCCCCAGAATTCCTTGTGGTTCTGGATCAGTGTTTTTTTATCTAACGGAGTTCAGTGAAATTATCGAACGTATTTTCTATTGATATTGATCACGTGTCTATCGAGACATAGATATTTCTTATTGTTTCTTCGCCCAGCCCTAATCTCAACTACATACCTGTAAAGTTTAATGACTGCATCTTGCACAGTTGTGGTGCTACGACACTGACAAAATGTTTTCACAAAAAGACATACCGGTTCACCTTTACAGATACTCGAGCAGTGGCATCGCTCTCTCCTTTCCCTCTCTTAAGGTACCTCCCTCTAGGGTACCTGATCTATTTTTTCTAGGAGGAATTCGGGATTGGTCTTGTGACAGGATCCCACCAGAACAAGGAATGTACAGCAATAAACATGGTATAGTTCACTTGTTTCACCAAACTCACTTCTCTAATGTAATCTTTTCCATTGCACAATTCCCATCACAGCAGGCGTGACCCCATGCAAGATGGTCTCCAGTTTACCTAACCTCATTTTTATCTCCACCACATACCTTACACAGGCTAGTTGCTATGGTCATATTGGGGGCCGTGTTAGCCTAATCCCCGGACCGGCAGAGTTTGTCTCTCCCCTGTTCCCACCACAAAGGTGCCCTTGAGCAAGGCTCTTAACCCCAACTGCTCCAGTGGCCAGCAGATCAGACTGTGTTTACACTGAGGAACTTCAAGGGGTTAATGGGTAACTGTGTTAATGTGATCAGGGAGTTTCTGGAAAAAAAAACAAAAAAAAGGAATACGCTTTTAAAGCTTTTTACAACATGCATGCAGCTGACATGATAATACTAAGTCTCACCATCGCATCTCTGAAGATCTGGGGCCCCAAACTGTACAAGTGTATCAAGTTTCATGCTTTTATGAAAAGGTAAAGGATTCACCTCAAATTTGTTGCATATCTCCTGGACTAAAAGCACCACACTGTTACGTCACACTCACTTCCATGCCACTACTTCCCTTTTTTTCATATCCTAGCCGCCATTCTATAGCAGGGACACACATGAAATGTATGACAACATCCTCCACAAGCCATTGGCGTTGCGTCCTGGTGCGTCCAGCACAGCCTGGTCTCTCCTCCAGGGCCTGCTTGAGAAAGATGGGCCACACAGACTGGGATCGAGGGATGACTTTGTGAGTGCTTATTTTTCGATGCACTTGTCCAAATACAGACCTTATGTGCAACAGAATTTATTTTTCTTGGGCTCCCTCTGGTGGCTGATCTGTATACATCATAACACTGCTGCTAACAACTTGCAGATGTACTTTATTAAACTAACTTTTGAGAAATACAAAATTATGTTTTTTTATTCTGAATTTTCAGAATGAGATCAGAGGTCACAGCTTCTTCTCCTCCATCAACTGGGATGACCTTGTACAGAAGAAGATCCCTCCTCCATTTACACCCAGAGTGGTGAGTTTTTGTTTCTTGCCCATTAAACAAAAGAATCAGAAGACTTCAGACAAAAAATATTCGTCAAAGCAGAGTACTTTTATGTGCCTGGAGGGAAAGAAAAATACACTTTTACAATTTATATTTTAGTTTATTTGTAAGGTAGTCAGACTCACAACATCATGAGCAGAGGTCTAATCAGACTGAATAACTGGAAACACCAGTTTGGGTTGCAAGAACTAAGATTTTACTGATAATAAAAAGTATAGCAAGGTTTAGCTCCTTCTCTTTAGCAGATCTCCTTGTCTGCTTTAAATTTATATATTTTTGATAGGGAGATTTTGTCTGCTCAGTAGACACAGAGCAAAATAAATAAATGTAAAAAAGCTCATTTGATACACCTTTACTATTAAATCTTTTTCATTGAAAATACACCCACACATAGCAGATTGAGCAGGTGTTTCTATTTAACAGCAGATGTGACCTAATTACACAACATCTTACTTGCAACTACTACTAAGTAAAGTGTTGTAACATTACTGTTTTATGTCCATTGTATGAAAACGCATATGCATTTTGTTTTGCATTCATTTCATGAATGCTTATATGACCCCATTTATTTCATTATTTCATCCCCTAATGTTTTCACAGAGCTCTTACGGTGATATCTCAAACTTTGATCCTGAGTTCACAGACGAGATGGTCCCCAACTCTGTGTGTTGGTCTCAAGAACATTCCATAGTCAACGCCAGTGTAATGGAGGCCGATGATGCCTTTGTGGGCTTTTCTTACGCCCCTCCTTCTGATGACTCTTTCCTATGAAACATTCCCAACGAGGTCCTGAAATTCCTTAACTACCGTAACTTCTTTTGACTAAAAGGGAAGAATTTATAACATGGATGAACTTGTTCTATGAAACCAAAGCGAGAGCTGAGAGGAGAAAGCACTTAACAGATTGTGGTTGGAACAATGTGTGCCTGAAAAGTCTATATATTTTACACATTTGTATTTATATAAATATATATACATACATAACAGATTATATTTTTAAGAATTAAGGATATCCATCCTCTATTAATGTTATTCCTGGTGGTTTCTAAAATGAGCCCTTATAAAGCCTTAAATTTTCCCCTCAAATAAAATCAGTAACCAGTTTTCTGACAAACTTGAACAATTCACTGGACTTTTACAAAAATACCATTTGACTTGTCAGTTGGAAGTGTGTTTGTCCATGTAATTACTGTACAAAGGAACTTGTGTATCATATTCATTTTAACTGAGCTGGAAATAGGGATTACTTGAGAGACCACTGAGTACAGCATTTTGGTTTATAGGTCACCTTTGTTAAGATAAATGTCTTCTATGTATTCAGTTACCTTTCAGTTTATCTTTGCAAGTACTGAGTGAAATGTTTTTATTGGATTGTTTGTGTTTATTTTATTTTTTTGCTATCCCTTGCCTTAACACATTTTCAGACATCCACAATGCTTTGCTTCGCCTGGCAATTAAATAGGCCTGTACTCCTGCACAGTAATAAAATATTTTTAAAAGTATCCCAACAGTGTCAGTGTATTTTAAAGTACGAATGGTTGTTGAAATGTATGAGATGAAATAAAAAAGTGAAATTTGTAACTACTTTGATTACAATAATCGCATCACTTCCTGCTTCTTGCTTCAGAGAGTGGTCACCATGACAACTTGATGGAAGCTAGCGCGCCAAGTAAACGTCTTCATGCTAGCTTCTAGCATCATACTACTTAGAATTAAGTGAAAATGGTCGAAGTTTTATCGTTGAAAGAGTCGGTTCTGGTCTATTTAGACAGAAGTGGTGGCCTCAAGAAACTGACCGAAGACTGCAAACTATTTAACGGTAAGCCTGCTATGTGCGAAATGAAAAACTTGCTAGCTGTTCGCGCCGTATTATGTTAACGTTAGCTCACTTAACTTAGCGTCGAAAGCTAAGCTGCTAACTGTTAGCCCCTCCTTTCCAGACCCCCAACAGATGGAAGCAGTCTACAGGTTTTGTGTGGTTGTGAATCCCTCTGATGTGATAGAGGTGGATCCTGTATTGGGAGACTATATTCTGCGTTATCCTCTAAAAGCAACGGCATTGTTTCAGTCTGTAAGTGAAAACTGAGCCACTGCTAGCTAGAATGAAACATAAACCTGTAACTAATGTATGGTTAACTATATTTTCCTAATTCTTTGTTTAGGTTTGCTTCCTGGCCATAAAGACCTTGTCACTTGTTGAAAAAATACACACAGAGAGTCAGGTATGGTTACTGACAACATATGTTTATCTTGAAAGCCAGAAGAGGCAATTACATTTCCTTAAATCCTAAATGCATATATCTGATAAGAAAAGGCAACTGCATTATCAACGAAATCCTGTAAAAATGTTTCATCTGATTGTTCCATTTGAGGTGAATGTGATCCTGAAGTTGACACACCTGCCTCCATTCCCCGAGTACATGTTGGACCTTTGTAGTTTTCCTCGTGGGTATGGTCCAATGAGGCCTGTATCCATGGAGGGCCTGGTGATTGCCATGACAAGGGTCACAAAATACACCCAGGGGGCAAGGTTCCTCTGCATTAATGATGACTGTCCCTGCTCTACAGGTACCCTGATATTTGTCTCTAAGCTTTTAATAGTATAAATGTAAAGACAGACCTCTGTGAGTTAGGTTTGTACAGAGTTTTCTCTTTTCCAAGCAATTCCCAGGTGAGTAGCACTTGTAGACTGAAAGTGGATTCCCATTTGATTTCATTTCCTGGATGCTGACTTTAGGGTTTCACCACATCCGTATCCATGCACCTGGAGCCACAGAGTCAGCTACCGTGGGAAACAACTTCAGCTGCATGATCTGCAGTTCCCCACTGAAAGAGGATGTGAAGTTTAGAGTGTTGGGAGGTGAGAGTGATGCCTCTAAATGACATTACTGGAGACTTTTGAATGGGTTACTATGTACAAGAAGTTCAAAGAAAAGTGGAAAATCATTGTTATGGTCTGTGTGTTTGTAAATGTGTCTGTGGAGACAGACAAACAGCTTGTGGAGCTGATCCATGTCAACGCACTGGATGGTTTGAGGGGCCATCAGCAAAGCTCACTCAGGTACCAGTCCGTCACCCTGTTTCTCAGAGGTAGGTCTACATTACGCAGGTTTATAGTGTATAGCTCAGGCCCAGCCAATGAATTGACTGATTAAATGTGTTTGGAAATGACACAATTTGTCGCAACATACAATGTGGCAAACAAAGCTGAGAGAGAGCTGTGGGTGACGTGGCAGGTGAAGACAAATGTGCACTAGCAGAAAGTGTTACAACACGTCATAATCGACAGTAACTGTAAAGCCATAACACAGATCAAATGATCACATCAGAGTAATCTAATTTTCAAACAACAGAAAACAAGCAAAGATAACAAACAGTACAGTGTGCAGCTCCTTCTTTGTCAAATTCACCGTTGATCTGCACCTTCAAACATAATTTGAATTTGCTTGTGTTTTTTGGAAACCATCATGTCTCTTTAATCAGGAGAACAGCTGCAAAAGAATGACTCCTTTCCGTTGCACCTTTTAAGACGAACAGCACAAAATCAGCTGATCTCCCTCTAGTGGAGAATGAATAGGCATCCTTGTCACAGTTATAGAATATGTGGAGTCTCTCCATCAACCAGGGAGCTTTTTCAAGCATTCAGCACCCATGTCAGGATGAAGCCACTCTGCTGAAGTCTCCTTTACCATACATGACCGGCTTCAGTGGCTCTTCTGCATAGCTGTGTAACCTTTTTTGTTTGCATAGCATAAAACAAATGAGGACTTCAGGCTCAGTTAGGTTTTTAAGATGGAAAGGTTCATTTTTCATTTGTAGGTCAAAAGTCTTAAAGGAGATACCACACTGCAGATTAATATTCTCAAAATTTAGGGGGTATTATTTATTTGTAAAATCATACTCTCATCCATTATATTCCTTCCCAGTTCTGACTAATGTGGTAGTAATAGCTTCTATTTACACACAGTCAGATATATTGAGGTTTGCCATTCATTTTCTGTGGCTTTCTAAATGAGGCTCACTTTGTAACACAAACTTAGTCGGGGAGAGTTCAAATAAATAGATTTTTGTGCAGCCAGCCCCACACAGTGCCTCACAGTGGGATATTAAGTGTTTCTGTCCCCTCTAATAACATTGTCCAGCCAGTACCCCTGAGAGCTTAGCAAATCTCAGCACCAGGATTTACATATTCTGTTGACCCAGTCCTGTGGAGGAATTCAATACACTGGGTTCCCGTTACTAAACATATATGTTAATAAGTGCAAGGAACACTCATTAGCTGGCTGTGCGATTCACACACAGAGAAATCTTTGTTCCGAAGGCCTCACTCTGTGTTTCTCTTGGCAGTGGTTTGTAGGTGGCATGCATGTTTCTTCAATAATCACCAGGCAGTCCAGAACAACCCCTTTGAGTGTTATTGCTTTGTTTCCCCTATTCACACAGATGAGCTGTGCAACTCTGTGAGGATCGGTCGACTCTACAGGGTGTTGGGCATTCCTGCGCATGTGCACCAGTGGCCCAGCATTACCTGGAGTGTAGAGGCGAATAGTGTCCAACTGTGGGAGCCAGAGTGTAAGGCAGTAAATGATAGCATACTCTTTACACTGCACTACAATCTGAACAATTTTCATATTTTATATCCAACATTGTGCATTGTTACCATATTGAAACATCTACCACGTCTCACAACTCTACCTACAGATCCCCATAAAGTCAGTCCCAGGTTCCAGGAGCTGTTGAAGTCCACAGCCGGGTCACCCTGGAGATTCTCTGCTGTTGTGGCTCAGGGTTTTGGGTTGGACGTGGCTCCTCCAGGCCTGTACAACACCTTTAAGCTGGGCTTGTTGCTCAGCTTGGTACAGACAACAGCAGATGCAAAGGACACATTTCACAGCTTGGATCTCCTGGTTGTCACTACTGACACTCTCATAGCAGACAGGTATGGTGGTGGGCTGCATGATCCAACTTTTGCAGTCTAAGTGGACCTGCTGCATGTGTAACCTGAGATCTAATCCTTCCTCATTATGCATTACCTCCTTGTTTCTGTTAGACTAATGACATACAGCCTGAGCTTGGCATGTCGTGGGGTCAGGCATCAGGCCTCAGGGGAGATGTTTGCATCTCTGTCCCGGGACGAACACGGGGCAGGCACAGCCAACATCCATGCTGGCTCTGCCCTACTAGCCACGGGTGGCATTTGCATGTTGGGAGATCTGGGCTGTTATAAAAAGGAGAGATTGGATGCCCTTCAGTCAGGTAGAGCACCAAAGTGGTTAGTTAAGTTGTTCCGGTGTGCTTTACAGTTAATGTTCTTTCCCCCCTTCTGAATGTGTCTCAGTTCTGGAGAGCTGCACAGTGTCTGTGTTTATCCCAGGGAAGAAGTATGGTGAGGACGCTGACCAACAGCTTTCCTTCCCTGTCCAATGCAGCTTCTGGGCCCTCACGGATGCCTCTCGACGGGCTGGGAGGGCAGAGTCCGCCCTTCTGGGAACAGCAGTGGGTTCAATGACAATGTGGTGTAGTATTACCTTTATATGGTTCATTTAAGCTTCCTTTGCATCAGGCTTTTTTCTTTTTTTTTTTATGAAATAGAGTAAATAATAAAAAAAATAGTCTAGGCTTGTATAAGTTGCAGCGCAATAGCGTGTTACAGTAGACCGAGTTCCAGAAATGTCACATTTCATATAACTCCGATGCTGTTTGTAGATAGAACGGACAAAACAGGAAATTGAGACAATTTACTTTTGCTGAAGGAAGTGCCCTGCCCAGACAACATTACCTCATAGCAAAGCCCTTGAGGAAAATCAGTGCTTGTTTTTTTTGTTTGTTATGAAGGCGGAAGGTTAATAATAAACTGTATAGGAAGCCAAATAGAAGTTTCAGAGATGCTTTAGATCCTGGTTTGCTTTAAAAGAGAGTTGCATCAGCAGGAAAAACACCTAAAAAACAACAAGAACGCCCTAGACAGCTTTCTGATGCCCAGCCTCTTTATGAGCAGGATTTGGGTCCTGTACCAGCTCAGTTGGCAGATGCCTTTGGCCTGGTTATTCAGTGTAAGGACATGATGGGAGAGGAGCACGCCCTGCTTGCCCAAACTGTCCACACCCTCCAGCAGGCAGTACAGCCTAGAAAACCCCTCCACTCATCGGGCTGGGAGTTTTCTACTCAAGACTACCAGGAGGTTAACAAACACATTCTGTTATCAAGTCCTTTGCCTTTTTTTAAATTAAACACACTGACATGATTTTAGTTTTTGTATGTTGACTTTAAATTGCAACTGCTGTTCTTAATTCTGTGTTTCCAGCTAGTAGCTCATGCACGTAGTTTGCAAGTGGAGCTCAGCCCTGAAGCAGAGAAAGTGATCCATGGTTATTACATGGCCAGCCGAAGAGTTCGAACACAGAGTCAGGGAGTCAAGATGTCTGTGGCCTCTGTTAAACTACTGTAAGTGCTCAGCTGCAAAAACTATGAATGAAATACAGCTCCATTCTCACTTTCTGCATCTTAACCAATTGTAATCATTGTCAAATGTAATGTCACTATTATCCACTAGATGGAGAACTCTCATCTGACTATTTTTCATTTGGTTGTGACAAATGTTTACACATCTTTTTTTTTTTCTTCACAGTGGTGATGACACATTTTATGTGGAACTAAAACTATGAAAATAAATCTGCTTTTGACTGCAGGACAAAAATGTCACATTGAGTTTTAAAACCTTTAAACATTTAGGTTGCTTACAGTATTTTTAATTAACTGTTGCCATCTTACTTGATAACTTTGTTAATCATACAAAAAGTCTAACTACCCAAGAAAACATTCACTTCAATATTTTTATCCCCTGCAGGATCTCTTTGGCTGAGGCCCACTGCAAATTATGTCTCCGAACACGAGTACTGCAGGAAGACGCTGTGATTGCTGTGCTCCTCTGTGAGAACTCCATCACTCTCAAGCATGGTAGGTTATTTTACGCATCTCTCTGCTGATACCATTAAGTATAGATTCAGTTCTTAGGACATCATGTCCTATAGTTTGTACATGGCATTAATGGACACGAGTACAGTCACATCTGGTTAATATACATTTAATACCATTGTCTACTCTTTAAGAATTGTTTACTCAATTCACATAAATTAATACTGTACACATCACCACCTCTCCATTGAACATTTTAGCCTAGCCTTGGGTATTTGTTATTAGATAAGCACTGAGGGCTCTTTTCGACTAACAGACGCCTGCCTCGTCCTACAGGGGCCTCTGCTCTCGTTATTCCACCGGGCGCAGGCTTCCCTTGTGACCTGGGAGATGCGGATGGTTTGCACAGGAGAGACGTGACCCTGGATGAGCTCCACCAGAATATCCTACGCTTCATCTACACCTACGCACCAGGAGCAGACACGTACATCACAGAGGAGTAAGACCAAGTATTAGAAGACAGGTAGGCAGCACAGAATCCCACTAACCTTTCACCCAACTGTTAAATGACTAAGTATTAATTGTTTCATTCCCTTAGCGTTGTAGACTCAAAAAACACCTTGAATTTAATGTACAGTGAGAGAATGGTTATACAACTTTGAGAAAAAACATCTCAAACAAAGATAAATAGGAACAAATTCAAAAGATCAAGTCCAGGCATTTTTATTGCAGAGGTTTTATTAATATTCTTTTCCAAAGGTGGCAAATAAAACTCAGGACTTCTTCCAAGTAGTGGTCCCTCAGCTCCCATAAACTGCAACCAAAAAAAACAAAAAAAAAAACAAAAACACATTAAAATCACATTCTAATAAGACAAACTGGAAGAGGACAAACATTTAATGGTTTTACAATTTTCTTCTGCCAAGTCAGTCACATTCTCAGCACCCCATTTTGGTCTGATGGGTAAACGGCAAAAAGGTGAGCTCATCATTACATCTTTGATAAGTATATGAAACAAAAAGCTCATCAGGATAAGTTGGGGGACAAGCGACCAATAAAAGGAATATAGTATGGGCTCTACCTACCTGTTCTGGTGTCACTGCTGCGCCAACTGTTCACCTGTAAGGGAATGGGAAAATTAATCTTACACACTGTAATTCCATAGGGCAATTCCCTGTCTACGTATGACACTTTTATAATGTTTTAATCCAGATCCCAAGAACAATAGTGTAGGAGGCCGAATTTAAACTGAAGGTTGCAGCTGGTAATTCAGTCATCACAATTCTCACCACTGAGTTGTCTGATGGGTAAACGGCGAAAAGGTTGAATTCATCACTATTCCAGCTACAACATTTGCCAGTACTCAACCTTTCAAAATTTTACTAAAATCACCTGTGTCCAGTTGGACTAAGTTAAGTCATTTTTAGAGCTGTATGGTGGGTAGACTCAAAATATAACAATGTTCTTACAGCAGCATACATGTAATGCAGTACAAAAAGAAAATGTAATAGCTGGAAACTCACCTGGTCAGCACAAGAGACAAATGATATCTGGTGCAACTCCTGACCACAGCATGATCTCTGATGGAGGTTTAGGAAAACCAAAAACAGGACTGGTTAACTTTCAAAATCAGATATTTACATCTAAATGTATTCATGTACAACCAGTTATGACTGATCTAATTATGCTGGTCATTCAGTTAGTCACAGTTTCACCACCTCATTGTCTGATGGGTAAACGGCAAAATGTGAAGTCATCACTACTCCAGCTCGGAAAGTTCCCAGTACCCAATGTTTTGAAAATTATTTTAAGATCTCCTGCCAGTCTGAACAGTCTCAATTTTGTTTCTGTATGACAAATTGTGTGGGGCCTTCCAAAGTTTCTTTTTTTAAACCAAAAATCACATTTGTCCAGTTTACTTATATCAAATTATCGAGAAGATTACTGCAACTACTCTGGTCACCCAGTCTGACCAACTAGTATGTCTTGTTGGTAAACTGAAAGTGTAACAACATTGTTTGAGCAGTACAAAAATATCATGGCGAGGAACTCACCTCAACACAGGAGAGAAAGGATGACATCTGGTGCACCTCCTGACCACAGCGTGACCTCGACAGAGCTGGAGGAAAACCCAAGAAAATAATAGGACTTCAACTAATATCCACATGAGATTTACTCGTTTGTAAAACTAGTCCCAACCGATTAATCACGCTGGTGTTTCAGTTAGTCACAGTCTCACCACCTCATTGTCTGATGGGTAAACGGCAAAATGTGAAGTCATCACTATTCCAGCGGAGTGGCTAGTACCCAAACTTTAGAAAAGGTATTTTAAACTTGGCAAAGCAGACAAGCCATTTCTGACTTCCTTGCCACACAAAGACAGTTCAAACTGAATTATTTAGAAAACTCATTTCTGCCAGTCTCACCACCAATTATTTCTGGTGGGTAAACTGAAAATATAACAATGCTGTAGCAGCAGCATATGTACTGCAGTACTAAAAGAACACACTATAGCAAGGAACTCACCTGATCGGCACAGGTGACAAAAGATTACATCTGGTGTGTGTCCTGACCACGGCACGACCTTGACGGAGCTGGAGGAGAACCCAAGAAAATAGGACTGAGATGGACCATCTTCAACTAATATCCACATTAGATTTACTCGTCTGCACAACTAGTCCCAACAGATTAATCACGCTGGTGTTTCAGTCAGTCACAGTCTCACCACCTCATTGTCTGATGGGTAAACGGCAAAATGTGAAGTCATCACTATTCCAGCGGAGTGGCTAGTACCCAAACTTTAGAAAGGTATTTAAGACTTAGCACAGCAGACAAGCCATTTCTGACTTCCTTGCCACACAAAGTTGATGCAACCTTAATAAGCACAGTTGGGATTTTGTTTTGTTTTTTCTGTTGGACTACTTGGTCACTGTCTTCAGTAAAGAGAAGTTCAAACTGATTTAGAAACATTTTATTTCAGTCAGTCTCAGCACCCATTGTGCCTGGTAGGTAAACTGAAAATATGTGTACTATAGTACAAAAAGAAAGTACTATAGCAAGGAACTCACCTCCTTAACGGCACAGGTGACAAAAGATTACATCTGGTTCGCCTTCTGACAAGACATCTGATGCAGCTGAAGGGAAAAACAGGACCAAGAATAACTTTCAAAGAATAAATCCACATCCAATTTACTCGTTTGTGTAACCAGTCCCAAATCATCATGTTATGCTGGTGTTTCAGTTAGTCACAGTCTCACCACCTTATTGTCTGATGGGTAAACGGCAAAATGTGAAGTCATCACTATTCCAGCAGCAGGACAGACCTACAAACTAAAAGCACAATAATAAGTCCCATACTTACAGTTCAGTTTAAGGTCCACATGGTGAAAACCTGTTCCTGGCCATCTGTAGTACGCAGTGATGACCTGACATCTGAAATAGAAGATAGGACCACTCAGTACACAGATTCCCCATGATCATCATTTACAGTTCTTTTTAAAGCCTATTTTTTGACAAAGCCTCAAACCATGATATAAGAAATGCCTTAGCTGATCAGGTGTACCAATAATAGATAAAACGTTCCATCTTTATTGGCAAACCTGTGAACAAACATACATGTTCAGTCCGTAAGTTTTAAGTCATACTCAACACATTTATTTAGATCGATATAGATACAAGTCTGTCAGTGACTTAACCAAACCTCACAAATAATTACTCTCAGGAGTGATCTATTGACGTTCAGCTTGCGTGAATAAGATGTACTGAAGAAAAAGCCAATATGGTGAGGAGAGGTGACTGATCACCCGAAGGTCAAAGGGTGCACTGTAACACAGCTTGGGAGCATGGCTAACGTCGCAGGTTTGAGGACCGGGTTCAACAGCAGGTCTCGACCTCTGCCATGACCTTAAGTCCTCAGAGGGAGCCATGATGACTTTCCCCAGTGAAATAATGGGAGAGGGCAAGTCCCTGACCAGCAGCTCCTCTGCTGACCTCTGGACACGACCAGAGATGGTCAGATGGACACATAATCCCTTTTGACTGTCTGAGAATGATTTATTGCATTACTTCAGGGAAGAGACCTGTCTATAGTGACGTCCACCCGGTTAAGATTACCTGGAAGTAGCATTACATTTGTAACGCAGCATTGAAGACAATCGGTCATCTTAGTTGCTGCAGAATTAGCCTGCATTTGTCTCCAACAAACGTTCTGGACACCATCAAATAATTTCTTAAAAAGCTTTGAGAATTGGATAAGCAGGCCCTCTTATCAAATTCAAACCCAAACCCATGCGTGCGTTTACGTAGAAAGATGTTAGCTGAAGTTTAATTTTGCACGTTGAGTGTGCGTTATATTATAGGCTTAATATTAAGGTTTAGTTTGACTTATGAGAACTCCTGTAAATCAAGCGTTAGCTGCGCGCTTTCCTCCCACGTGGCAGGAGACATGAGCTAGCTAGCTGTTAGCTAACATGCAATGCTAAGTTAGCGTTCAAACTAGGTCGGAAAACACGTTCACGAAATGCAAACAGCACATCCGTGAAAACAGATAAAGCCATCTCACCCTTGCTTGCCATCTTATTGAAGATTAAACATGAAGCCATTTTCTTGGTTTTGAGAGTAGCCGAGGAGCAGCCCTGCTGCTCGTGGTTGAGTGTCCGGGACAAGAGGAGGGGTTTCCGGCTTCGACCTCCTCTTCACTGCGCCCCGGAGCTGCGCACTGACCGCGGCTCACGAGGCGCACAGCTGAGCGATGATTATATTATCAGCACCAGCTTCGTCTTATTTAGTTAACGCTCAGATTTAACAATGTATGCATTCTTTCTATTAGATGACACAAAAGCACCAGGTCTGACACGAATTAGAAATCTGTTGGCAAATTAGTTTATTTTTATTGTCTTTATTTTATTTATTTATTTATTTTATTCCTCAATCTCGTAGAATAAAAACATGCAGCCCATTGTCTCTTCTTTAAAATGTTGTGATCTGACCATGTATTTATCAGTATTTCATTTAATATTATAGGCCTATAATCAGATCGATTAGAAAACAAATTAGGCTTATAAAGACATTGTCTAATGAGCGTCAGTAGGGCTGAGGCAATTACTATCACCTTTGCATCCACTTTGATAATAAATTGTTAGAATGTTAAATGTGAATGAATAGTTACGCCTTCAATCTGTTCAAATATGTATAATTGTTGTTTGCTTTACTGACCACGATGACACTATAAAAACAGCTGAGACACCATAAACTATGTGTATATTTATTATCGTTCATGTCATTGGACTTCTGAAGTCAGCCTGAAGGCCAATACCGCATATTCGTCAGTGGTGCAGAGATTTTACTGCAATTAATGTTGTGTTGTGACATAAAAAAAAAACAAAAAACAATTCTTTATAACCTACAAGCCAGAACCACATTTAATTGATTTAATACCAATTGTCTCAAAAATAGAGCGACTTTCCGATGATCACAAAAACATTGTTATTGTTTTTATAGAAAATACCGTCAGTGTTTTATAAGAATAATAATAATCAGTTATTATATAATTTTAACTTTCTTGAATAGGTCTAATAAAAAACAGGGATTTTCTAATATGGTCAAAAAAAAACTTAGGAGACTCGTCTTCTCTCACTGAAGTCATTTATTCACAAACACATTTACAACCATGCATGTAAAAATAAGAAGGAACACGAGATGGAGAGCCTCCATTGTTGACTCTCTGACAGACCACTTCACATGACAGATGTTAAGTTATTCACACATGCATTTAGTGCAAATGTTTCAACTGAAAGTGCACACCTCAAGCATGACGGGCTGGTTACCCCAATGGAATTTCTACAAATATCTTACCTGGGACATGTAGGGAACTGCACAATGCAGGTCAAACAGGATTTAGTCCAAAATAACAACAGAGAAACATAATGTATGCTTTCTCCAAATTTATACAATAAAATTCACATAATATATTAATTTACAACGTCTTCCTGTCGGCTGTAGTGGGAGTGAAGATAGGCAGGTAGGCTAATTGTTCTACAATCATAAGGCATACGCTTCTGCCACAGTAAACAGCATGAAGTCATGCATAAATGAAATTTCATACAAATGATTTTAAGCCTATTTCCGGGAGGTGGACGATGATGGGCCCTGGTTCTCTGACTCTGAAGGACTTGAGGTGTTGAGGAACTGTCCGGATGCTCCGACGTACAGTCTGGACCGCATGGGCCATTTCTGTAAAGATATTTAATTTGTTAGTGAATCAGACTCTGAAACAGGCCCAAAGGCCACCGGGGATGGTGGTGCATGCTTTGAAAACTTGTGACATTATAAATGATAACCGATTTAGATCCACGCAGAGACAATCTTCGTTAATAAATAAATTGTTTATCAAAAACAGTTTAGCCATAAAAAAAATACGAATAACAATTAAAAACACAAAGAGCTGAACTTCTAACATTTAACATACAATTTCTAATTACTATTATTACTATTATTAGTATTAGTATTATTATTATTAGGCTGTTCTTACTGACCTTGACCGGGTGCAGGTAGCCATCACCTTTCAATGACTGTAGCGCCTCTGTTTGTTTTGTGCTCTCTCCCTCCTCCGCGCCTTCTTCTTGTAGTGTTCGAGTCAAATGGGCAATATAGGTGGTGGCCAGTATCAACACGTCGAGTTTGGACAGTTTGGTGTCCGGCGGCACGGACGGCAAAG
>OMLP01045442.1:5295-30948 GCA_900302685.1 Spondyliosoma cantharus
GTGAGCACTGAGTGCATCTGAGGAGCCAGCTGGGTCTTGGCAGCTGTCCCCACAGTTATGCAAGCCATGAGACATTGGTCACATAGGGTGGGGGTGGGGTGGGGGGAGTGTATGAGACAGAAGAGCATTTAAAGCACATAAGGTGTAAGCAGCTGCCAGGTCAATTTATAATTTGTTAAGCCTGCATCAATGTTTTTATTGTTATCACCCAGCAACTGGCATGTTTCTTCAGTAAAGCTCCTCACATGTGGTCATCTGGACTATCAGTGACATGAGAGATAAGATAACAAATGTGACTTGAAAGAAAATACAACATTTACATTAGCTGTCTGCTGTCCCTTTAAATAAAGTGTAGCTGAGTGCACTAAAAGGACCATTTCAGTGTAGATAACAGCGTGTGCACATTTCCACAACAACCGTCTGCCAGAGTCAGCTCAGTGAATGACTTCTGACGTGTGATTTTCTACAATAGGCAGCAGGCAGGCAAAATGTGTTCAACACTAACTGAGGAAGCGTGTAAACTGCATCGTTCAGTCTCTAATTCCTCTCATTTTGCTCGGGACGGAGCAGAAGTGAGCCTGAACACAACAAGCCCCCATAAAAGTGAAAGCATCACATCATGGAGATGTTCCGGTGCTACGTTAAAACCACCACAGGCATGGAGAGTGCGGTGATGAGAGTCGTGCTCATCAGAGTGGGCAGTGACGTCAGGAGGAACGAAGGAGGGCTGAACATGCATTGTATGCACAAGGGCGAGCTGACCTTCACGTGCCGCTGATACTGATACAACTAAGAACGACACAGCCCAGAGGGACGAGGATAACTGCAGTGATGCAATGTTAATACACTGACCTGAACAAGGTGTCTGATCATGCTCTCCTGTCACAACAATTAGTAACATCGTTTATGCACAGTGCACAGTAGCTTTCCAATGTTTGTGGCATTTTAGCAGCCACATCTGCTCATATATGGTAACCGCATTCCACCATATTAGTGTTATTAAAGTGAATATATTTCAAGTTCAAATGAAGTTTCTTGTCTGTTAGGAGATCACATTTTGTGAAATTACATACCGAAAAAAAAAGTCACTGTTCAATTAAAAGCAGCCTTCTGTTTTTGAAGTGGGACTCGCTTTCATGTTCGTGCACATCAGTAATGTAACCGATTATAATAATTGTAATACCTTTCACCATGATAACCATCTCAGAAAAATTATCATGTACAGTTTTTAACATTGTACACTGGGACACTAACCACTGCGGCTGTTACTTTGTGTCTGGCTTGCCTCAGCCATCCATGTATCAATGCATCAATAGAATGATGGCGTAAAGTCACATTATGTTTAAATACAAATTACTTCAAGTAATGGCTGTCTGATTAAAACTGACCTCTCTACATATGAATGCAATAACAAGGCTCATTTGTATGTTCTCTAATGAGTTACTTGGTTATACAAACTCATACTTTGGAAATAATACTCACACTGACATACTTGGATACATCAGTCGATTTGTCAATGGCAAAAAATGCTACTTTCTTAGGTTTCCACCAACATACAAATAATATTAACAAGTCTAAAGGTGTATTAACACATCATAACAATAGCACTAATCCATACAAATGTGGACATCACATAGCCTGTATTAAAGGGGCTCAAGTTTAACAAAATGTTCATTTTAGCCATTTTTTAATGGAGCTTTTATCAGACTGCAAAAATGCATTTAGTTTCAACAACAGCAGCATTTTAAACCTTTGTTTAAGATGTGTAGAATTTACTTCGGTGACCCAGGAAGATTATTTTTCTATTTAGTTATTTGGTGTTATTTTCCCCTACATTCAATCAAGTCCATGTGAAAACAGATAGGGTTATCTGAGGAGTCTGCTAGAATGGTGCATTTCAGTCCAAACCTAGAGACGACAAAAAACTGACACTAATCAGAAGAATTCAGAAGACTGTCTGCAGGACTTGACCACTTGAGGTCAAGCAACATAAATAATCTTTAAGAGTATATTTAATACAACTCATCAAGAGACTACATATTTTGGTCTTGGACTTCTTGGCTATGACTCCGGGAAAGGCCATTCTTTTCTATCTTCTACTATTCTACAGAAAAAACAATCAACCAATTAATTCACAAAACAATCAGGACTGTGTCAGTAATGTAAATAATGCCAGTTGCAGGCCTATTACTGATGTAAATAGTACAATATGCAGTATTGTTATCACAACTTCATCAACAATATGAATCATGTATTATGATTAATGTATAACTGCATAATTTAACTCGCTCTTGAATTAACTTTAATCTTTAGGTCGACTATCTATAAACGTAAATATATTGCTGGCACAAATAATGCTGCTGGACCACTTAATATTCAAATAGCAAATACACCATCAAAATAGCAGATGTTATGTGTGCATTATTAATATAATAACCATTATTAGAAGCAGCACCTCTAATGTCAAAGTTGAGTAAAACGCGAACGGTTGACTTTTTGAGGAGCACCTGAAGGCAGCACAGCCATTGCTGTCACTTCTAAAATCTCTCCATCGTCCATCGTTATTGATTGATTAGACGACTAGTTTGCCATCTGATTTAACAAATTGTTAGTACTCCTGGTTGGTAATTATCTCGAACAACTCCAGTTCCGCTTGTGTGCACCAGCCGGAGTCAAGTCACAGGGCCAGTCATCATGGCTTAAAATGCTAAGTTGCTAACACCAACCACAGCTAACGTTAATGTCGACTGGGACGGGATCTAGTTTGGACACAAAACGCCGCCATTGCTTCGCTATATACCTCGGTTCTTCATAATAAACTGTGTGTGTTATTCTGCTGTCTGTCGTATCAGTGTCTGTCTTTTCACGCTAGCAGAAGCAAATTAGCCAGCGAGCTAACTTAACGTGGCGAGAGGCTCCAGCCTCCCTCACTGCTGCAATGTGGGTTAGCATCCGAGCGTCCAGGTGGCTAACAACCCCTAAACCGCCACATCCTGCCTGTTTATTCCACAACACCGCCCTGGAAATGCATGCTAACGGTTGTTACGTATATCAAAATGGCGTTTATTCGCTCACCTTTCGTTCAATCGTCCAAAATCGTTGACAGTACAGGGATCTGCTTCCTCAGCTGTAGCTCTCGACTCTGGTATTTTCGCCCATGCTGCATTATCAGAGGGCGGCGACAACAGTGACTGACAGGGATCAAAGGCCAATCAGAGAACAGGTCACGCCGTAGCTGCAAGGTTCAGCCAATCAGCGCTCGAACTGACGTTTCGCTGTCGGGAGAGAGCCGCACGTGACTTCCAACCAGCGCTGTTTACCATTGATGCAATCGGCGCGATTCATGTGAACACATTTCAATGCAGCTGCAAAGAGCGCCGAGAAGAAAAGAAAAACCCGCCTGTGGTGCTCTGCCAGTCATGTTGGGCTTGCATCACCGTGAGGACATGAAGCTGCATTTGGCTCGCTCAGATATGAAGACCCCCCCCCCACGAGGAATTAAACCACTTCCCTCGTGTCAGATCCCCTTATTGCTGCTGATTTCAACCTGCTCAGTATCTGGATGTTAAAATATGAGCAAATTCCAGCCGTTAGGTAACCTCTCACCCACTCCATACTCATTTAATAACACTGGAGTAAACTGATTGAACTAATAGAGCACAATACTCACAGATGATCGAATTTCATCCTTGAGTGGATTTAAATATATAGGATATATTGTAGTGTTAAATACCGCCATTAAAATCTAAATTATTTAATGTAGAAATCATGAGAGTATTGTATTGATAGTGGCACATTGGTGCACATGTATAGGCTCGTGAAGGAATGTCACATGTTGTTGCCTCCACAAGGCGGCAGTAGATTGCAATAACTACACTGTTAAGTCTCTTAAAGGGTAACTCCGCTTTTGTTACACATTCAAGTGTGTTCACAGGTCTTGGGGAGTACTACTGAATATGTAGGTGTATGTTTTGTGGCTCCAGAGGAAATGGCATGTAATCTGATAAAGTCCCCCAGTGTTGTCATTGAGTGACTAAATTGCATTCTGGGTAATGTAGACACCAGGTTTGCATGGAATAAAAATTGGCATTATCTCTGGTTCTGCTGTATTGATTTTGACAATATGTTTATAAAATGTTCATAATGAGTCCAACAGTGTTGTACGACTTTTCACAACCCGGTGTCTACATTACCCATAATGCAATGCCACTGAATGTCATCACTGGAGACAGTTTGTCAGATTACTTCCGCTGAATATGTGAAAACTATTATGAAGCCTTCTTTGGCTTTCAGAGGAAGTTGCATGTAATCTGATAAATTCCTCCAGTGATGTCCTTGAGTGGCTAACTTGCATTGTGGGTAATGTAGGCAACAGGCTTTGAAAAGGAAGGATTTGTGGAATAATAAATCTGTGGTTCTGCTGTATCAGGTTTGATCATTTGTTTTTAAACTGTCCATAATGAGTCCAACAGTGTTAACCCTGGTTTCCTATATTACCCATAATGCAACCCCACTGAGTGACAACATTGGAGGCACTTAAGATTACAAGCAGCTTCCTCTGGAGTTACCTTTAAAATACTGATATAAGAAACTGAATTATACAGAACACTTATAGGTTTATAAATCTTGCTCTCCATGCACCTGAATGTTGTATGTACATAACAAAACAAAGCCACTCTGAGTCTTTCATGGACAGAAATCCTTTGATATTAGTAATTTCTACTGAACGCTGGAGTCACATAGTGAACATTAATGTGAAAATAACCAGTGCAAAGCATCAAAACACGGTTTGGCATTTAATATAATAGTCAAATGTACAGTATTGTATCAGTTAGACATGCATGCAGAAATCATCTCAAATGTCTCATGTGAAACCAGCACAAGACATCAAACTTGACTACAGCTTCAAAATCAAAAAATCTCTTTACACTCTCATATTAATTATAAAAGTCACATGACATTTGCTCAACACTTTCATGGTCATTTCAAAGGCTCTGCAAGTAAATAGACGATTGGTTACGATATGTTCTTTAATTCACTGTCCTAAAGGATGAGCCAGTCAGACAGTTAACAATTAGGCCTCCAAAGGGGCCTTTAATGCACATAAAATATGTGTATTTTGCTAATTCTGTCAAAATTATTTGGTCTTTTTTCATATCAAAGTTGTGATTAATCACAGAAAAGTGTCAAAATGTGGCATTTTTTTTCTCAATAAGTATGATGAATTATAACATCCTTAAATAAAATATGCTCTTACACTAAAGCATTACAAAGAGAGGAGCTGTTAGATAAAAAATACAAAATACAAAATGGAGGATTCAATCCTCTTCTTCAGCCATTTTTTCTTTCGAGACAATACGACTGCCGTGACAATTGAGTTCAAAGTGCATTCTTGTCTATTTAGGATTATTTCAAGGAAACAATTAGCAAAAGCACTAATTTTGCACACTAAAAAAAACAGGTTTTGCCACACCTTAAAAGAAAACCAAGTTTTAAAAGTTTTGCTTGTCCAGCTTCAGAAAGAATCTGAAGCGGGACAGGAAAGAGGTGGCGCTCGTCGCAAAAAAAGAGGCTGGTGGCCAGTTAATGTTGTTTATGAACACACAGATTCACAGAATAGTTACACTCTGAGTATTAGGCATGTTGCATTACATTACAGAATGATAGTCCTCTTTAAACAATACCTTCTGTTGAAATTCAAATTTAAAATATGAACAGCGTGAGAACAAGAAACTGCTGTGACCGTTAATGATGAATTGTGATGATTATCCCTTTATTTCAGCTGAGGGAGAAGTGGTTTATGAGGAAGTGCTTTGGATTTTAGGGCTTACACGTGTCTGAAAGTGCTGAATTCATAAGACTGTTGATTAAAAAACATGATGAGTCCTGAAAATAAACCTCACCACAGAGCGCACGGCTTACGGCTCTCTTAATAAGAAAACAAAACAAAATAAAAATTTGACTTTTCTTGTTTTTGGTGTTTATATTTTAGTATATTTCAACTGCGGACTATCGGACAGTGGTGGAGTTAAGGGTCTTCGATGTCCAGGAAATCCCTTTTGGGTGGTGCTGACCCTCTGTACCAGGCGCACGAGTCGTCACTCCTCTTGATGCAAGCATAGTGTTTGGCTTGCTGTCCGTTGACTGACTTCTCCATCACCCAGTCCAACCACAAGCACTCCGCCGGGCTGGTGATCGTGCAGGGGATGGAGGTGCAGCGTGTGATCTGGGGAGTTTAAAAAAAAAAACACAATCAGGAAAAAGCAATGTCTCCCTTTAGGATTATTTTAGTTTGTGGTGACTCCACTTTTAACTCCTCGACATCCTCTAGTCTTACCTTGCAATCACAGCCCATTTCATAGCGCTGAGTCAGGCTCTTCCTCTGGGTGACACTTGTGTCATCCCAGGGCAGAATGAAGTCACACAGCGTGACGTGCATCGTCCCATCGGCCTCCAGTTTGCCTGAAAGTGAGAGGCGAGGCAGTGAGATGACATGAAGACCAAGGAACAACAGTTGCTATGATATGATAATGTGTGACATGGTCAAAGTTATACCTGCGATGAGATACTCCTTGCCGTTAGTCTCCAGAGTCACTCCGCACACGGCAGAAGTGGGAGCGGTGTAGATGGCATCGATATCCTGGGTGGGTCCTTTGAACATCTGACGGTTCAAACAGAGAGGAGAACATTCAGATTCATACTGCGTTCGAGTTTATACCCCAACATGAAAAAGAACATTGTTATCCCACCCACGTACCTTCATTTGTTTGATCTCGTACTTGATCCGCTTGATGGGGTTTCCATAGATGTCGTTGCCGACTTCAACCTCCTGCTCTCCGACTAACTTTGCCCTGATAACTGGAACGAAACAACAAAAACAACCCGACATTTAAGCTCTCCGAAAACATGTTGTCATGTTAAAACCGCTTGATCTGAAACAATATTGTCACGTTAACGCCGCTGGACCTGAAACAATATTGTCATGTTGAAACCGCCGGATCTGGGTCCGACTGCATTATGATCTAAGCCCTGCCTAGGTTCGGCATGCTGGAGTTGGCCACAACACATTGCTGTGGCTTGGATCTGAGGAGTTTCGCATGTGCCAGGTGCTGGGAAGACAGAGGCACATGAGTGTTTCATCAGCTCCAATCAGAGGGAGGAATGTGTGCTGCCTGCTCCTCGGGCTCCGGGGCGGACGCAGGAGGAAGCTAGTCAGCAAATCTTTGAAAAGCTGAACTAGAATGCTCCCCCTCGCCCCCAAAGGCCTCTCTGCCGGCCCTGACTCTCTGTCTGGATAGAGGTGCTGACATGCAAATCAACCTCTCTCCCTTCCCCGTGCAGCCTTTTCCCTCCTCTCTCTCTCTCTCTCTCTCTCTCTCTCTCTTGAACTTTGCAGATTCAGAAAAAAGTTTTGGGGGAAAAAAAAGAACAAATCTAACAGTTCAAGTGGAAAAATATTATCAGAGCCATGCGGATGAGCCTTTGAGCTCTAATACTGAAAAAATATGACTCATGGGTTTCATAAACACTGCTTCTGTCGCGTGAATCCAAACACTGAAGCACAGCGTTGCACTGATCACATGCCAGCATTGCTAAATACCTGCGGATCACGGGGTATCATTACTGCACACTCACATGACTGCTACCCCTGAGTTTACAAAAATTCAAAATCAAGCTTTTTTTAAGTGGAAGAGACTAGCGCTAATGATAACCAGATGTTCCCTCTGAAGTCCCAGCTCAGTCCTCGCTTTCCCAAGGTGGCAGCTACCGACTTCCTCGGACCATCACTCTGCCTGCCTCCTCACCAAAACGAGATCAGGGCCGCTTTTGCCCCCTTTTTTACATGCAAAGGTATGAAGCTGCGAGCCACATGTGCCCTAATTCGATGACAATAGAGGCTCAGAGAACATCTCCTTTTAAGGGTCTAAAGAGTCGCCCCTTAAGAGAAAAAAAAAACAAGGGAAAAAAGGGAGAGCGTGTGCACAGATGGAGAGAGTGATGGGAGCGTTGAGGAACAGACGAGAGAACGGACAGGGAACGGTTCGCAGAGGTGGACTGACGGCGTCCTGTGTGCCGTTCAAAAAGCAGTGCTGTTGTTGCAAACATACGAGTTGACACAACAGAGGGAGGGAGGATTTTTAGCTTGCAAGCCAGGAAAATGTTCCAAAAATCCTGAGCTGTGCAAGCTGTGAGAGCCGCTGCGAAGGAGCGGATACACTGACAAACAAGCTGTACGAGCTCAAGGCACGGTTTAAAAATGACAAATCAGAAAACTCCTTCGAAACACTCTGAGGGGGTAACGCCGAGAAACTCTCAAACTTCTCCGGCTACAAAGTGGATTAGCGGTAATCCCCTTCGCCTGAGTGTGCAGAATCACACACAGATGACTTTCTTCTTCTTCTACCGGTGTAAAGTAGGGCAGGTGAAAATTGCAGTGTATGTCAGAAAACACTGAAGAATGAAGAATTATGCGGACGATGTGTATAATCTGAGCACTTGGTCTTTAAAATAACATAACGATGCTGAGAACAGAGACTTTAGGTTGAACAAGTCATTATTTGCAGTGTTTAATAACCAACGAGCCACAAAATGCAAAACGTGCTCTAATTTTTCCATGCCGATTCTACTAAAGCACGAATGAAGAAGTTATTTATTGTTTTCTAGTTGAAGTAAATGAGAAATATGACCGATTTCCTACACTGATACACAGTGTTGACCCAATTCTCACAGGACAGGATGACGTTCACTGAAACAGGCTGACGAAGCCCTTTAAAAACCCTCAGTTCCATAAAACTGGGCATTAAGGGAACCGTCTAATTTTCTTGTTACTCAAACAATAAACGCGTTATTTTGCATGTAGTATTGTGGACATGGGAGTGCTTTCAAAAACAAAGAGGGGAAAAAAAGAGAAGAAAGCAAATGCATGTCATGTAATTGCAGGGCCCGGACAGCCATTTTCCTCTCGGAGAAGCCACAAAGTGGTCATACCCCGAATGAAAAAAACGGAGTTACAAATTCAAACTGACTCCTCGAAGCTGATCCGATCTGAGGACACATGGATCCAATCCACCGTCAAACAATTGTTTACTTAAAAAGAAAATCGTGATGGTGTTTGTCCACATTTATTCCTCTATTTGTAGACTGCACATAATGATGCTAATGTGCAGATATTCACCTGAGGTATTCCTACGTTGATCTAAATCGAAGTATTCCTGCCTCAGTGACATTAAATTAACCTGCCGCACAGATGGATGTGATGTTTAACACTAGAGATGCAGCTTTTAATATCAGCTCTGCTCACACAGCTTGCAGCGTGGAGGCTTTGTTTATACCGGAAGTCATTTTTAAGACAGCTTTTCTTTTTAAAGAAACGCAGGTTCGCTCTGTTTTCACAGAGATATTGTGAACTGCAGATACATAATGAGCACAGCATATGACTGCCCGGCATTCCTCAGCTGCGGCCAAAGACTCGAGGGATGGATTTCAATTTATGAGGAAAGTTTTTTTTTTGTGCTTTTTTGCTCCTGCTCGCTCTGTTTTTACAAGATAAATGGAGCTACATGTTTACAACTACGGCTGACGTATTTTGTTTACTGGAATGGAGGGAAAAACAAGCCAGACGCTAGTAAAAAAAAGGTCAACTAGGGGCAGAGGTGGAAAGTTAACCAGTTAAAACTACAGTCTGCCACTTTTAATCTTTTAATCAGGATTTTCCTCTTACGTCTTACTCTTTATCTTGACTTCGTCTCCATTAAAGAAAGTACTACGTGAGGTACAGTGCATCATCTTCACAATTGACGTGACCCTTTGACCTCACCCAAATATAAACTCTGACCGTTCTTCCCTATTTTTTAAGACATTTCACTTGAGACAGTGACACCTAAGTTTGAAAGCTACTCTTGCTCTTGAGTAATTTTCCGTCAGCTCCAGACACTCCAACTGTCTCTTCGTCTGTGAAACTTGAGTGATACTTTCACTTCAGTAAACTGTCAGACACTAAGTATGGGTTCCTCAAGGCAACATCTTTATTGTGGTGCAACAGCATGGGAATACTACACCAATTAGTTTCGACATACTCATACTGCTATTAATCCAAATAACTCTGACTTATTATTAAGCAAGTGCCAAATACTTTTAGTATAGAGGATAGTAGGCTGGAAACTAAGGTTAAAATGACTCCTAAAGAAAAGATAGAAGTAGCATTGGTAGATAATGATCTTCATTTTGAACGTCTCATCACTTCACACCACCCATTCATGTTCAAGGGAGCGCAGGTGGAAACCTATGTAGCAGCCTTTACATGCCAGCAGCAGCACTGATCAGCATTGTTGTCTGAACTGTAGAAAGGAGCTGTTCAACTTCACTAACTCTTGGGAACAGTTTGGTTCAGTTACAAAGACTCCTAATCTGACAAAAAGCAAGACATTTTTGTCCAGGCAGGATGATTTCCTCGACAAAATGGTGGTTTATGTGTTAAAAAGTAAACTAAAATGACAGTTTTAACCACATGTCACAGAGATTGTTGTACTGTGTTTCAGAGATATCTGCTGATGTTAGCCTGCTAGCAAACTAGCTCTGAAATCAAGAAGTGATAGTCCAATAGTAAACAACACTAACGCTCACCCGGGGCTCTGAACTCACAGTCTGAGCAGAGTCAGTTAATAGGGGCTAGCACGGCTAACTAGCTGATGAAAGCTACAGTTAGCAGTAGTTAGCGATTACTCTGGTGATATGCTGCCCCCTATTTGTTTTGAGTAACCGTGGAGTAACCCAACTGGGTTAATGGTGCTGTATGTAAGATTTGGTGAGAAATAGGGGGCAGTGTATCACCAGAATAACCGCTAACTGCTGTCTACTGTAGCTACCGTTAGCTAGTTAGCTCAGTTAGCCGTGCAGCTAGTGGTCTGGACTGAGAGCTCAGAGCACCTGGAAGGTGTTGACGTTCACATGGTGTATATGATGGCTAGCACAGGAGCTTTGGATTAATATGGACCGGGGCTAGCTGGTTAGCATGCTAACTTCAGATAGAAATAATCATAATGTCAAAACTTCTTTTTTCATGTTTTAAATCAAAATTCTTACATATTAAACCTTTAATTCAATATTTTGTCTATTTATGATTCGAAAAATGAAAATATAGCTCATCAATTTGGTTTATTATTGGAAAAAAACACTTTTTGCATTATTATTACTTGTTAAAATCATAATTAGGGCTAGTTGCAGAGTGGCAGTCGTAGTAGTAGTGGACTACCGTATAGTAAACCATTTGATACTGCAGTATTTGTGGCTGCAAATTGTTGTGAGGCCCAAATTAAATGTTCAAATGATATAATACCTGTCTCCACTATCTATAAGTGTCTTACATTAGCTCTCCTGCTCCAAAGAAAAGGTTGAAAGAAACTGCTCCGGAAAAAAAGTATCTGACTTCCCTTTACAGTAAACTCTCGGGCAGGATAATGTGGTTTCTTCACCCTCCAGAGTCGTGGAATCCGATGGTAAAGAGAAACCTTTGAATAAGTCAGCTTCTGTATACATACCACACACTCAGCCAGCTCACAAGTGAGAAAAAAGGCCCTCAGCAAACCCCAATTTAAATAGCAGCACAAGCTGGTCACTGTTGAGACTGTCGTTAGCTCAGGGCCTGCGCTGATGGCAGCAACAAGCAGTGTTTTGTAACAGGTAAAATGAGAGGGGAACTATCCTGCATGGCCTTTGAGAAAAGCAAATTAAACTGCCAGTTAAGTGTGATTAGGGAAGTGCACCGTAAACCTCTCAGACCACTGAGCTGAGGATGGTAGGAAGGATTTCTTTTGCATTAGTTCTTGCTCTACCGTGCAGAGAGATGAGTAACAATCATCAGCCTTTTTTTCAGTCTCATCAATAACAGGCAGTGATGTGGCAGGAATACAGCCTGGAAAACTTTTTTCTAGGAGATCTTGTTAAAAGAAACTTGTAAAAAGCTCACAAAGTAGGCTACACAGTCAGTCACCAAATGAGATTTAAACAAAAAATGCCATCAAGTACATGAAGTAGATTTTAAGAATATCAACAGATGATTAGAAAGAAAGAGGAAAAAAAAGAGAGAGGAGGGAAGTGGAAAGAAAAGACTGAGAGACAGAAAAATTCCATCCTCCTCCCCCTTTAATTGTAAACATAAGAGTAGGGAAAGTTCCCCCCACTCAGCATTTACACTTTCAGATCCTTGTCCTTCTGCATTCAAACAAATCGTGACTAAACACTCAGCGAATCAACTTACCGACATCTGAGCTGCAAAACGCCTGCTGAGGATGCGCTGGGGAGCAGCTGCAGGCTTCTGCTATTTCTTCCACCCGCCACAGAAACAGGATGGCCAGAGTGACAAAACAACTGTTCGCCGTCCAAGTCATCTTTAAAAAAAATATATATATACTCTATTCGATTTAACAAAGCGAGAGGTGAGAAAATGTGAGAGAGAAGTCCTACAGGAGATGAACCAAAAATGACCCCGGCTTCAACGGACGATCAGATGTCAGAGTAAAAGATGCACAAGGCTTGAGAGGGAGTTCATTCCTGTTGAATGCTGCAGAAGAGACTCCTCCAAAATGTGTTTTCCACTACCGTCAGGAGCAGTTTTTATTACCACAGGCTGGCAGCTGACTCCTCCCCTGCTGTGGTCTCAGCCAGTGAGCTTAGCAGCCCTGTGGAGGTCAGGGGCTCCCAAAGTGTTCACATCCCACACACACACACACACACACACACACACACACACACACACAGGCAACAGTCACTTTCTTTCTGTCACAACAGTTTGATGAGTTGTAGTGACACATGCACTACCTGCTAACTCACCAACGACCGTACACACATTCATTTATTTTTTCCAGTAAACCAACTTCCTTAAACCAGAAAGTTTCATACTAACATACAACCGTAAACCTTCCCCCAAAATCTACATCTAAAATCCCATCCCAAGTAACTGTAACATTATAGATTATTAATTCATAATAACCTGAAATGAGCTTGCCAAATTGGAGGTATTTCTTTATTTTAGCATCTTTGTGAGTCAGACGGATCTCACACATCACTATTATGTGGTTTTGCCCTTCCTACACGGTCCATTTAACTGACCATTATTCCTGGAATAGATTGTCTGGGGAGCATGAATGTGCAAAGTTTGATTACAAAAAGCCAGTCATGAATTTAGATTATTTGTGTGTGTGTTTAGAAAAGGACATTTTGGCGTGACTATGGAGCAAAAGAAGTGGTCTGGTGGTCACTGAATTGAGTAGGATTCATTTAGAGGAAGCCTTGACCATCCACGCTGGATTTAAAGGTGCTCTATGTAACATTTTGTGGTAATTTATATGTATTAATCACTCTTTTTATTATTCATAAGTGAGCGGATTGTAACATGACAATGTTTTCTCGCTTGTCTGCACGAGTCTGTGGACGATTAATATGAAGCCCTTTTTTTGGGGGGGGTGGGTCACATTTAAGCTAACGTTAGTTTAGCAAACTGACACCCGGTGCTCCACGGAGCTTCTCTGAAGCAATACTTGGACTTTTTCGTGAAATATGCTAGTTTTGTATTCTTATCGAGACTTAGATGCAATTGACAAACTGCTCCTGTGGGCTATTTGAATGGTAAATAACAAGCTACAGCCAGCAGCTTGTTAGCTTAACTTAGTAGTTTAACGCAAACATAGGAAACAGAATGAAACAGTGCTAGCCTGACTCTGTTCAAAGATAACAAAATCTGCCTACTAGCATCTATAAAGCTCAACCAAGCTCATCCCACTGTGGATAATAATCTGATCTTTTGAAAAAGGTTATGTGTAACTTAATAAGACATATTAAAGACAGGAGTGCTAACAAACAGCATATTCTGCAGCTTTAACTGCTGTTGATTAGCGCAGCAGCCGTCTTGGATCTTGAGGTCGAGGTCGACGAGGCTTGTCTGACTTTCCGAGTCAGAAGTCTGATTTAAGGGGACGTTCCAGTTGAAAGTGCTGACTGGGGATTTGGAAATTCTGACTACAAGTGGAGCGCACCATATTTCTTGGTTGGGATCAGTAACTTCCTGAAGGCTAAAGGTAGCTTATTTTTTAGCAAACAAATATGAAGAGATTTTTAATCTTCTCACCTAACTTTCTGTCAGAGAGTAAATAAGCATTTCCAAATGTTAAAGGTTGTTCCGCTAGAAGCTGGATGAACAATTTTCACACAATATGCACCTTAAGGGACAGTTCACGCCCAATCCAAAATCCATATTTTCTTTTTACCTGTAGTGCTAATAATCCATGTAGATTGTTTTAATGTGAGTTGCTGAGTTTTGGAGATATCGGAGTTTGAGATTTGCTCCTTCTCTCGAATCAGCTTGCTAACAAAGCTAACTTACCTAGCCAACATCAAATCAGCCAATGACAACGTCAGTAATGTTTATATCCCGATATCGGTATATAGTTAGGTAAAAGAAAAAAGTTTCTGTGTGAAACTGCCTTAAACAAGGTGGAGAAGGTGGACATCCTTTAAAACCTTTTTAAACCTAAAATAACAGACTTTTTGGCCACTTGATGGCAGCAAAAACAAGCTGTAAACACAACATTGACATATCAATAACTTTCAAGTTGATATGGCAAATTTGATCGCAAATAGCTGCCTCAAATAACATTATTCCAATGATAATCCCTTATAATTTCATCATTAAGGAAGTCCCCTTTTGATACGTAATCATACAAACATTGATTGTAGCTTCTTTAAATCATTTATGCTAACTGTAATTCACCGATGAGGAAATACTAACGTGGGTTAGTAGTTGACTAATCCTCAGCCCACACTGTACAGTTATCTGTGGTTTAATCCAGTGAGAGTGTTTATGCATTTCACAGTAACCATTAAAACACTGTAATAGATGAACATACTGAGGAATGAGGATGAAGGAGGCGTGGCAGAGTGGAGAGAAGTGACATCATCCCCTTAAACTTAATAGATTCAATCTGGCGGCGATTCCCCGAGCGTAAGCTGCCCACGCCCCTGCGCCCTTCTGTGAAAGACACATTATGCTATAGTCAAATTCTTTACTTGTTTCTCATCCCCTTACTCATGCACAAAAATAGATGGTGCTTCTGTTGGAAAATTCGCCACTGCAGCGCCACCTCAGGAAACTGAGGATCTCAAGAGTTTGGGGGTTTGTGGTCTCCCGTGTTGATTCTGGCGTAGAAACGGGAGATCACAGCGAGGGCACGGCGTGTTTGATGATTAGAGCCGATGATGAATAATGAAGAGGATCGAATAGAGAGAGAAAGAGAGGAGTGCTGCGGCTGCCTCGCTCCCTGACATCATATTTGGCCACCGACTGTCTGCCTTCTGGCTACTCTGGCAAATATTTCCACTGTTTTCCATAGTTGAGCATTTTTGCCTGGTTGCTTTTCCACAGGTCTCTGTTACTCTGTGTAAAAACAGGCAGGCAGGCAGAGAGAGTGAGAGCAGAGAGGAAAAAATGGGACAACCTACTTAATGTGCATCTTTGTAATGTGACTAATCTCTTTGCTGAAGTGGAAATATCATTCATCTAATCTTTGCCTGTAGCTTAGGAGCAAGAACGCTACAGTACGATAAGGAAAATTCCGAAAACCTTTTGAAATTTTGCAACCCGGTGTGACTCGTCACATAAAGAGTGGAAGTTGCCAGACACAAAAGACGTAGCACGACAAACAACACAGATGTTGGGCGTGGGGCTGAAATTAAGACACATGAAAGGGAAGTGACACATCCAAGACCGAAATGAGTAGAAAGTACGCTTCCGTCTCTTTCCAAAGTTTACTGAAGGCATCGGAGGAACAGCAGGCGCCTTCTTCTGGGCAAAGCCTGCCGCCCCCTGTCCAAACAGTCGGCTTCCTTTGCACCGAGATGCCGACTGATGTGGTGGACTCTGCTCAGATCGCAGCCGTGTCCCCGGCTCCTGGGCATATTTCGAATGACCTCACAGCATGACCATTCAGAGCTATTTCCCACACTGCAACTCTCCCTTTAGAACAGGGGTTTTACTCGCCAGCTGAGATCTGGATTATTGTATCAACATTTGGTTTTAATTTGTTGAAAGAGGGCGGATTTGTCAAAGAAGTGCAATGTAAGCAACCCCCTGTGTACATTACCCACTACAAACGCCAAAAGGGGCTTAGGAATGGCCTGAACCTCCAGCCCCTAAATTACAGACTTGCAAGGCCAGGAATACTCTCTGAAGGAAGTGCCCGGCAGGACAGAAAAAAAAAAGAGGGTCTCATTGCGGGAACTGGTGGGTGCTGTGGCACTGACCCACATCCTCTGACTCCCACCCTCTCGTCTGACCACCTCGTAGCTTTTCCGACTATCCTTCGCCTGTTGCACGTCCGCCCCCTCCCCTTTACCGTCTTTGTTTTGATGAGACCGAGCCACCGCCCAGGGGTAATTCCCATCATTTTCCATTCATCAGTGCAGCTATTCACATTTTATTGGTGACGGTGAATCAGCCTTAGCGAATTCACCTCAGGGACAGGAGGAAAGCATCTGTTTAAAAAGACAAAGAACCAATTAAGGCTCCAGGGTCATGTTGTCGCAACTGGCCTCAGTGTGGTTCCAACAATTAGTCAGTGAGTCTGTTAGCGGTGTCCTCAAAGCGACGTCACAGTCTTGAGTTGCTTTCCGTGGAATTCTTACGCCTCCACGTAAAATGAACTTTCACTTGTACGTAACAGGTTCCTGCTGGTCAAACAACATGTAAATTATTGTAGAGTCATTTCCTCTACAGCACTACGGCGCTCCCAGACTGTGACTAAGATGTCTGGGGCAGCGCTTGAAATTAGCAAATTGGTGTTGATGCAAGTGTTCGAAACCTCATCAGCCCACTCAGTGCATCTAGCATGTGAAGCTAACCCTAACCCTAAAAGAATGACGCTCATGAAGCCTGACAAGTTTATTATTAATGTAGTTAAAGCATGAATTGTTTTTTCTTTGTTCTCAACTCATCTCAGAATGTTTGTGGCAAATATGCTACACTGTTAGTTTGGTTAACACAAACTATGATAAAAAGTGTTTGGCAATGAGCATTTTTCATAACCAAGACCAGAAGCTGATGAGCTAAAAATATATCTTTAATAATAAAAACTAACTAAATAAAACTGTTTATGTTGACGAGAGGTGACAGGACTGAAATGTACAAGATAAATAAATGAATAAATAATTAACCTGTGCATCTAGTCCGTCTGTCAAAATATAAACAGTGCGTCCCCTGTCACTAAATGAAGTGTTTGAATACCAGATGATTAACGACACAGTGATTAATGAATGTTAATGACAACAACACGATGACTTCAATGCAAAAAGGTTTTGGTTTTGGTAGATCAAAGGACACACTTTATTTATACTTCGGCAGGAAGGAAAACACAAAGACAGGCGATTCAGAGCACATTAAAAAAAGAAAAAGATGAAAACTAAGCTGATGAAAAAAATATTCACATGGTAAGTCATAATGATGAGATAAAAAGTCAAAATGTATCTAAAAAAATATTTTTGACTTGTAATTCTGACATTCATGTCCTCATTTTGACTTTCTAATCTCATAAATATCACTTTTTATCTCACAATTGAGACTTTCTATCTAAAAATTTAGACAAAATTACATTTAAATTTTAAATTTTATTTATTTTGTAATTTTGACTTTTAACAATTTCAAATTTCTATCAAATAATTAAAAAATGAATCAAGGTTAAGCTTTCATGAGGTTTTTTTTTGCGGAAATGTGCTTCCACACATTATACATATGTATAGTTATAAAGGGAGACAGAGAGACGCTGTGGTGACAAAACAGGTGAGAAGAAAACAAGCAACCTAAAGAGACACTTGAAGACACACCGCCCTGCCGTCAATGCCTCATTAAGTTCGCTAACTGTAAGTCAATGCAAACAATACATTTGTTAATGTTAAGACAATTACTGGGCAGTTGGCTATGTCAACTTGAAGCAAATTTGCCAGTGAATGTCACCTTGATTCCACGTTCAGCCTAACTGGATTAGTTTAAAAAGAGACTTTGGCAGGTGGACAGATGTTTTATTTTGGATTCCGTCATAAGATGGTCTCTACACACTACACACTTTTTTTTTGTTCTGACATAAGGGGATATTGGGACATTTTGAGAGGGAAATGGAGTTCAAAGGGTTAAACGGTTACCTAAAGCATTGTTCACAAAAACCACTAGATAGAATTTCAAAATACTGGGGCAAACCTAACAAACAAAGCACATCATGACATGAAGGGTCAATTATTTAGTGGGTAAAATCACACAACAATGAAAGGATAGCTGTAAGTCCTAATGCTAACAATACATTTGTTAATGTTAAGACAATTATTGGGCAGTTGGCTTTGTCAACTTGTAGCAAATTTGCTAGCTTAGCCTGGCTGGAAGAAAATGTTTTCTAACGTCATGGAAAATTGTGAAATTTTGAGAGGGAACTGGAGTTCAGAATTTCACAATTTTCCATGACGTTAGAAAACATTTTCTTTTCAGCTTCTATTCAGTTTCCTCTCAAAATTTCACAATTCCCCCTTACGTCCGAAAAAAAAAATGTGTAGTGATCACAAAAACATGCATAACAACAGAAGACACCGAGAGACCATCTTATGACGGAGTCCTCCATGCCGTGACACACGTCAACACGTTGTCGTTCAGATACAAGGCCACTCATTTGTCATACATTTCCAAATGATCATCTTTCAGGTTCAGTCTGCCATCTTGACCTCAACAACACACCTATAAAGTCCTGACTGCATCAAAAATAAAACATCTGTCCACAGTTAAACCTGCCAAAGTCTCTTTTTAAACTAATCCAGTTAGGTCGAATGTGGAATCAAGGTGACATTAAGTGGGTAATTACCTAAAACAAATTTGCTAGCGTAGCCTGGCTTGAAGAAGTTTTTCTCTCCAAAAAAAAAAGGGATAAAAAAAGTGACTCTGTGGTTGTAAAGTGATAAATAAATGAATGAATGAAATGAGATTTCCAAATGAGAAATGAGTTCATTTGTAAGCTAACATTAGCTTGCTAGTTTCAGGGCTCGTGTGTGAACACGTAGGCCCGGCATTTAGGCTAACGTTTAGATTAGCAAGGACAGCACAGCATCGATGAGAGAACCTCAGGTCAGAGATATAAGGTAAGGAATCCAGATATTACTCAAATAAAAGTGTTCGCGGAATCAAATGTCGCTTCATGAATGTCACCTTGATTCCACGTTCAACTTAACTATATTAGTTTGAAAAAAGATTTTTTATTTCTGACGCAGTCAAGACTTTTTAGGTGTGTAGTTGAGGTCAAGATGGATATTGGGACATTTTGAGAGGAAACTGGAGTTCAAAGGGTTAAGCGGTTTCCTAAAGCATTGTTCACAAAAACCACTAGATAGAATTTCGAAATACTGGGGCAAACCAATCAAACAAAGCACGTCATGACATGAAGAATCAATTATTTCGTAGGTTAAAATGACACAACAATGAAATTACAGCTGTATAAACTTTTACAGTAAAACAAGTGTGTCCTGTGATGAAATATCTGACCTTTTCCTCCTGACATCCGGGTGAATTCACTACACCTGCGCATGATTAGTTGTGAATGAATCACAGTTGCTTTACTCTCTCCTGTGTTTGACTGGACCGTTTGGGGGAGTTTGTACGGCACTGAAGCGTGATTGCATGCGGAGGAGTCATCTATAATATATACACAGTGATCACGCAATCTTTGAATCTGATCAGTATTCTTTTTATAACGTCACGTTTTGTAACAGTGTCAGGCGATCGCACTTCTCAGAAAGTCGTGACTCACTGTGTGTTATGTTTTGTGGCTTTTTATCCCACCTGTCCGGGCATGTAGGCTCGAATGTTGTCAAAGTGTGACTGTCAGTTGTGGGAAGCAGACATGCGGGAAAGGCTTGAAGACTGTCTGGTGTGTGGTGAAAACACAACAGCTTGGGGAGATTCCATGATTCATGAGGAGGAAACTGGTACCATCCTTAATCATATCCATGCAAAAACAAACCCTTTCACATCCAGTAACTTATCTAATGATGGAGAAAATAAACCCAACATGTTTGAAGTTGGCTGTTTTTACTCTGTTTGGGAGAAGTGGGATGATAAGCGGGAGCTTTGTTTCACAGGGAAATAAGTTAAGGGAGGATGGTGGAAGACTTAAAAGCATAAGGGCAGATAGTTCTACAATACTGATAATATTTCTGCGTTGACAAATTGTGTTTTAAATAATGCATCTGCAAAGCTTGTAGAAAGGTGCAGAACAAAAGTACCTCTTTTCCTTGAAAACATTATTGCGGTTGTGAATGAATAATTTTACACATCTTTGTCCGGTCCAAAATTATTGTCTTGTTTTTCTCCGTGTTAAAATTGTGACAGTTGGTTGCAACTTCTAATAAAGTTTGTGACTAGAATAGCATTGTTGGTATCATGTGGTATCTGTGTTTCGTCAGCGATCAACAGTCTTGGTAGTTTCCAGTTTGCGGGGGGAACAAAACGTAAAAATGCTTGAGATCCACAGTATACACCCAGCGTAATGCATCACCCTAACGTTAGCTAGCTACCATAGCAACATACAAACACTTGCTCGTGTTAGCAACGTGATTGTAGCTAGCATTATCAAAGTTAGCTAGCGCAACAAACTGGCAACAGGGGCAGATGATTTGAACAAGTGTTGTGCTGTGAATGCATCAGTGGATGTGGATGTTAGACGTGATAGAAATTTGTATTTGTTTATGTACAAGGACCTTATTGGGAAGTTGCCATTGTATATATCTGCTATGCTTCATTGGCCCTCTGGTCTTTATCACACTCAGTCAAATGACTGGCTTTGATCCCGAGTGACATGAGTTTGTGCTGAACTCAAAAGATCTGCTGCTTCCCTTACGAAGCACCCTAAAATTCACTTTCACTGCGATTTGGTGAATTTAAAGAGGTGATTATAAACCTTTCAGCATCTGTTAGTACCTGTTTTAATTTTTAATTAACATCATTGTTAACGAGGCCCTGCCATCAATGACCTTAGAGTTTAAATAAAGGTAATATATATTTTACTGCTTATATAGTGATAATATCATGTCATTTCATTTCATTTCATGATTTATATTTTTGGTTGCTTGGGCGAAGGACCAACAGAGCTGACACACAGAAAATGATCTGAAAATCACTTTATTTATTTGCCTTTTACATTTTTTTTTAAAGAAATCAGGAAAGGATACTAAAGCACAATAATTGATAATTGATTTGTAGCTAATCAAAACAGACTGATGAGAAGAAAAATCACACAGATAATATTGGAGTACCATTGCAATCGATTGAGTGTAAAGCAGATTAATTGACCATGTGTGAGAATTATTTAGTCTGATCCTGCTCTTGGATCAGTTGTAATCTGGTCTCACTACAAAGCGATAGGTGAACTGGGCATCAGGACAGGGATAGGAAACAATGTGGGTGTCATTCACAGTGGTATGAGCCACATTATCCTTGAAGTCCTGCACCTGAGAGACGTACTTGCCTTGGCACATCACCAGGAGCCGGTTACGAAAGAGGACGTTTCTCTGCCCCGTGCTGCTTTGCAGAGAGAGCCTCGCCGCAGGGAGCGAGTCGCAGGTCAGACCAAGGCGTGAACACCCTCGTTGGCTCTTCAAGACATTTGCCTCCCATTGAATCCTCTTGTCCTGAAAGATCAGGCTGTTGTGGATAGGTGTGCTGAACGACTCGGTTATGGTTTGGCTGTTTGGACTGACAGTTGTCATAGGAATTGGCTGGTATCTATAGTCGCCACCGTAACGTCTCCCTCCTGAGTACATAGGATAGTGAATTCGGACCGGATCTGCCTGACCTACCCTTGAAGGGTCAATATCAGTGCTCCATGGCTTAGCGATGTAGATCCTGGGATGGTAACCATCATCCTCTTTGTTGAACTTTGGGTCGGTTAGATGACTGCTAAAGAGCACAATATTGAATTCGAATGCTTTGAACATGTTTTCACGATACATATCCTTGTGAGTGCTGTAGAGAGAAGACACGGACTGTAGTTCATACAGTTTCTCAACGGGGATCATGGGGAAACGAATGCGACTCAACAGGTCAACCTGGCTCTCCAAACTTGTTGAGTTGCCCTTCTCTGTGATCCAACTCTCTAGAGTCTGAAGCACAAAATATTCATCTGGCACCACAAGGTCTGAGCGGGATAGAAGAGCTTGAAGGACCTCAAAGGAGAGGCTGGTCCAAGCAGGGGACTTGTTCAGATTCTGATAGTTCCAGGCCAGAAACTGCATACAGTTCTCCTGGAGGACCAAGTCCCCAGTCTCATTTGCATATTCGTAAAGAGACACCTGGGTGTGAAACGAAGCGTCCTCTGGGAGGATCTTAGTGAACAGCCGGCCTGTTACCTCCATCAGCTGCTTCACCCCAAACTTTGAAGCCATCCAGTGGAGGCACTGCACTGAGGAGAAGGTCACATCAATCTTGCGGGTGTAAATGTACCTATTGAGAAACAGATTGTAGATTTTTTATTAAATGTTTAAAGACACTTTCGACTGTATCTTAAAGGATGAGTTCACCCAAAAGTCAGCCATTATCTACTTATCTCCATGTCAATGGAGAGTCTGGGGGGGGGGACATTTCTGAAGCGTCACAGCCAATACAGCATTGCAGCATTCTCAAAGTCTCAAAGTTTTGTGGAGTACGAAACTTCACCCAACTTTTCCATCAGTATGAGGGTGAGTAGACAAATTAAAATGTTTGGGTGAACTTATTACAGGACTTTCAGTTTACCTGATAAAGGAGGTGAAATGCGGTTGGCAAGCCTGGCTGATGCTGACAGTGATGCTAGTTGTCTCCTCTGAAGCATTAAAGAGAGGGAATTTTGAGAGGATCAATTTGTGCGTACAAATCGTTGTCTCCAGGCTCCCCTCCTCCTGTCTGCCAGACTCGCTCCGGAGCAAGATCAGGAAATCACAGCCATTGCCGCTGTCAAAGATTTGGCCGAGTTCATCAGACAGACTGAAGGTGTGGTCCAGCGAGTATGTGGAATCAACGGGGGTCATGTTTGTGTCTGGAATCACAAATCATCAGAATGAAAATGAGCATGAAGAGTAATGAGCAGCGACCACACCAGCCCGTTCTCATCAATCTGCATCAAGTTGCATGACTTTACACTTTTCAAATTGCTTGCAGTGGTTGTTGTTACTGTGTGTCTTGCATCGTTGGCACTAGTCAGTCCTTGCTGTCGTCTTTTTAATCTGATTTAGCATGTTGAATCTGCGGCGGAGCCAATTTGTATGCAGATTGATGGGACTGGGCTGATCAAACAGAATCTATTTTATTTAAACTGGATCATGTCTTTAATATTAAGGCGCCTTTACCTAGTAAGAGTTTAGATACGTACCGGTACTGGCTGGTTCACAAATAACTCCAACATCCTCTTTGTGGGAGCAGTCAGTTACTCCCCAGTTCAAGAAACTACAAGAAGTCAGACGGTTCTCCGTGCCTTCACATTTCATATCATCCAACCAAATAGGTCCATTTGCTGTCAGGAAAAAAAGAAAGGGAATAAATGTGTTAGTGTTGACCTTTTTGATGGCTTGATTTGTTGTGCTACTAAACCTGTTAAACCTCAAATCACAACTTCTCAGTCATTACAATAATCACACTGCCCTCTGGTGGGGGATAAATGGAAGTAGAGGGCACCTTCTCCATAGTCCTTTCCAATGACAACAGATTTGGCCCCGGGGAAGTTGAGCTGACGACACACCACCTGCGCCTCAGCCAAGTCCCAACCGTCATCACACACCGTACCCCATTCCCCTTCATGGTACAGTTCCACACGGCCCTCTGAAACATTCTTGGAACCAAACAGCCTCACCTCACCTTCCTGTGGCTCAGGTTTTTTTTCTGTATGCACACACAGGTGTGGAATAAGCGCAGAGAGGTTATACAAACTTAGATACGTTTGTAATGAATGAGCATGGTCTGAATATATTTGCAGAAGGCACATAGAGACAAGGCAAAATTGTAAGCATGTTAATAGTTTTCATAAAAATGTTATATACGTTTCAAAAGACTTACTGAAAAAGCTCAATTTGAATGCACTTCCAGTGTCGAGAACAAGTATCAGAAGCCACAGAGTGCATACTTTTTGATGAGAGAGCATTTTCAAACACCGGTGTCGAACTCTGACACAGACAGATGATGACAAAGAAGATGCAACATTAGAAATATGCTAATCCTTTACATTTACAGATTTTTTTTCTTGAATTATTCTGAGAGCACCTGTCACCTGTCCTTCTTTTGGTCTTTTTGCGTACAAGCATCATATTTGCATCTTCAAAGGGTGATGATAAAACCAAAGTAGCTTTTGCCTGTACTCGACATTTTTTCATCAAGGTGGAATGCAATTTATTTCAATATGCAACTATCCTAAATCTGTGCATTAAACATTAAAGTTCAAACTTAAAAAGGCAAAAATATCACGTTACCTTCTGATTGTAAAATGCTGTCGTCCTCAAGTGTGCTTCTCCCTTCTGAGGTCTCTGACACAAATCTCACCCCTTTTAAAGTCCTGCCTGATCTTGCAATACAGAACCGGTTGTTTAGGTTCACTTCTCTACTCCGACTGCTTTCCCCAAGTTTCGTTTCACATGAAAAGCAAAAAATCCGGGTGTTGCACAACACGATCCAGTGTTGTTTGAAGAAAAGGTTATCTCCTATTTTTGTTGAACAAGTGTAGTAGAAAGGTCCAAATGTAAATTTAACGGCAAGAGTCAGAAAATAAGAATCAAGGTTTTACTCATCCCACCAAAAAACATTACATACAATATTATTCATTTTTCACCAAAAATGTCCTTCAAATAATGAGATTGATGTAGAATAAAAACAGGCCTTTACATGTTTGGTGTGTACAGAATGATGTTTAACGTGGAGCAAAGGGGTAAGAACCTTTGAGCTTTTGAGAGTGTACAGTATGTGCATGAAAATGTATGCCTCAAGGAAAAAAACAATGTAAAATCACAGTCTGATGAATCAATATTTTGTACATTCATTATAAGAAAGGCTACAGTGCTGTTTAGGGCCACATTTGGCCCCTGGAAGAAAAAGAGCCACCACCTGACATGCTGTCTTTGTCTGTTTCGACTAGAAATTTCTTAAAACCAGGACTGTAATTTACAGCCTCAGATAGCCCATTTTATTTCCACAGAAGATGATCCTTTACAGGTTGGAGTTGTGTCCTTTACAAACTCGGCGAGAAAACAGCGAGTTCAGTTACCTTGAATGTGACTGGATTGTAAACAAAAGAGAACAACAGTGCAGTGGCCTCAAGGGCAAGTCTCTCAGTCTATATGAACTCCAAGCCCTCGTATTTCACATCCCCGACCTTGGTTTCAGGCAAAAGGATGCGTCCGTCAAGTGTGAAGGCCATGATGTACGTAGCAATCTTCCCGCCGTCTTCCTCCGACTTGAGAGCCACAATGATCTGGTCGTCCGTGTTGGGGACGAACTTGAAGGAGGAGAAACCGTGAGTGGGGTTAAGAGGACCCACCCGGCTCACAATGATGTCCTTGAAATCTGGCGAGCAGCTAAGGGCGAGGTTCGTGGCGCGACGCTCGTCTGCCGTCTCCTCG
>OMLP01045442.1:37870-88767 GCA_900302685.1 Spondyliosoma cantharus
GGTCACTTATTGCTGTAAGGCAGAGTCCCAAACTTCTGCACGGCCAAACAGATGTGCACCACACCGAGGAGCCGACTTTAGAGGTGGTTTTATCCAAAGAGAAACTGCTGCATGGTGAACAGAACCACAATAGTGATATCTGAATATTTTCTCATGTAGTTGCAGACATCTGGTACCATCAGAGAGGCCTTAAAGTGGACCTCGGCCATCCCCACTCTGGTTATTCACTAAAGCTCTGAACTCCAACACCTTCATTAATCACATTACTATCATAAACTCTTTGTTCTGAGTGTTTTCTTCAGCAGACAGCGCATCTGCATGTGTGTGTTGCGTCTGTGGGTCAGCCCCTGTCCCTGTCCTGCCAGCAGCTCAGAGGTTAACACAGATGCCATCACAGATCGATGAGGCGACCTGGACCTGTTTCGGAGCCAGCGAGCGGCTCGTTTCGCGTCTTACTCACCGCGGAAGTCGTTCGGTCTTCGGCTCACAGACGTCCCGCGGCCGGCTGGAGCTCAGATGTCATTGTTGTGTCGCTTCTTTCTTCGGCTCTTTTTCCTCCGCTGCCCGTTCACCAGACAGCCGACCATTACTTCCTGTATGTACTGATGACGACAGCATCGTGCACCGAGTGCGCGCTACGGGATTGAGCAGCGTTTGTCAAACGGTGCCTTCGAGGGCTGTCGTAAATTTGACAACCGCGAGATGATTAGAAAGGTGTCTCCATTAAAGGTGCACTATGTAGGTTTGGGGGAAGACATTTTAATTCATCGACTGATTTAAAAAAAAAAAAAAAAAAATACCTAAACAAACTAAGTAAACAAACTGTCTTTGTCTTCATGACTGAATAAACGTATTTAAAACAAACTGACCTTACTGGACAACACAGTTTCAGACTTTGTTTGTATGTGGCGGACCCTGCCACCTTTCTAGCCTAAACAGTGTGCTGGGGACCTTATTTTCCTTATTATAAAAAAAATATTACCATATTGATTAATGTCCATCCATCATATGTAACCTCCTATTCTTTTCTGGGTCACGGGGGGGCTGGAGCCGGTCCCAGCTGACACTAGACGAGCGGCGCCAGTTCATCACAGGGCTGACATACATTTAGATTGTGGGAGGAAGCCGGAGTACCCAGAGATAAACAATGCAGACACGGGGAGAACATGCAAACCCCCTGCCCCTGCCAGGTGTTGAACCCAGGACCGTCTTGCTGTGGGGCAACAGCGCGGTCGCAGCCTAAGCACATCGTTTTGTACAAAGAACGAAGCACTTATACTTCAATGTGCTTTCATCTGTCATTGCGGTTTCTGTCAGTTATCAGTAAACTGTCATGTTTGTGCTCTCTCAACTTTGCATGACACACCGTGACAAATGTGACGAATCTCTCCTTTTGCAAAGTGTTACATGCGGGTCGGAAAAGCCGGCTGGCCTGCATGCTGCAAGACGAGACCAGATGTCGCAGGACATCCTGGTATTTTTAACATACTGCATTTCAATCTTCGGGGAAACGACAAACACTTCTTTCAACATTAAGGTGCATATTATTCCATTATTCTAGTCATTTCTTTCTGACTTATGACCTCAGACTGACATTTATGCAGCATGGTTGTATATTCTTTTGTTTTGTTTCTATGCAAAGTTTGCATATCCATTACTGTCTTTATGTCACTACTGTGCTGCCTCCACGGTTCAGGTTCCTCCACCTTCACCCACACAGTCACAACTTAACTCAATATTTGCCAAAGGAGCGCAGCCCTGCAGCGTCCATCTCGTTCTCTGAAAGAGGACACAAAGAAGGGGCGGACCCAGAGGTTCAAACAAGAACAGCTTTTATTTGGCAAACCCTGTGTGATACAGAATACTGTACAAGGCACTTTAGTTTGGGGGATTAGTTTAAAGCCATTGAGTGCAACTCGCGAAAAGGAACAACTGTAGCGTGAAAAAAGCAAGAAAAATCAATGTAGATAACAATTATGGTTTGATTGTCATGAACCTGACCGACAGGTTCAAGTACGATAATAAATATCAATTTACCCCAATATTATTGAATTCTTATTATCTAATTATGGCTGACTTGGATATATTTTTTTTAAACTAACTCAAGAAAGGCACATTCGATTTCTCCAGAGGTAGCTGATATAAAAGGATCCTTTGGCTACCTTTAAAAAAAACAAGCAACCAGAAAAACTAAATTAAACTGCAGCAGGAATGGATTTAAAATGTTTAAATCAACAACCTTAGATCAGATATTGGCAATTAAACCGCCTCAAAGACGTTAGCTGTGTTTTTCAGTGCATAATAGCCATGTTTTCAGTGGTTGATTATTGAAAAATAAACAAAAATATTACAGTAGTTAATGAGGGAACTTCCTTGGCGCACCATGTTTTTTTTGTGGTCGAATAGAAAAATGTAATGACGTGGATCACTACATTATGATTGTTGAACTGCTGTTTGTGAATCTGATAGCAATGTAAATATATTTATATGTACTAAACAGTAACATTTCCATAAAAAAATAAAAAATAATTAACCACCTTAACAATGCAAATCAAATTGCAAAATTGAAACAAACGGGGAACTGAATTAACTACAGTTGGCTGCTACAAAGACAAAATTATCCTCTCTCGTATCAAGACAATCTCCTTCTTACAAAATACATTTTAACTTTCCTCTGCTGTGCATACATCAGCATACATCCAAACAACTTACAACCTTGAAATTAACATATAAACATCAGTGCACCCACAAATATGCAAAAACGTTCCGCAAGGAAGAAAAAATGGGAGCGCAGAGCGCAAATCGTTGGCACGCGTCTTTTATTTAAAAAAAAGAAAACTCCCCCATTGGATTCTCGTGTTTGAATGTCAGTCCTTCAGTAAGCTGGAGGCTGGTAATCCCCTGGCTGCTCCTGGCTGTGGGGGAAAGGCGACTGCTGGTAGCCCGTGGGTCCGCTGCTGCCGGGGTACTGAGCGGGCGGGTACGGAGTGTTGTGGTCGTTGGCTGGGTCTCTGTACTCCTGGTCAAACTCGCTGACGCCTTGGCGATAACGTCCGAGCGCAAGGAAGGTCAGGAGGGCCTGTTGAGAGAATCAGTAGGTGGAGCTTCAACCGGCTGACTTGTGTGTTATCATGTGATTTTGTTAGTCAAATGCTAGTGAGAGTTGATGAGAGGCTCACCCAGGTGGGGATGGAGAAGAAGGAGAAGGCAATGACAGCCCGGGCAGCATCACCACTAACTATGTTCACTTTGGGTGTTTTGGACCACTGGTTGGCCAGGACACAGAAGCAGATGAACCACAGGAACGTCCACGCCGCTGTCCCGCGATAAAAACATCAAAGCAGACAAAACATAATGACAGCGTTAAATTCAACTAGGCTGCACTTCCTGTTTTTAGGCACAGTTCCCTTAGTTTAATATGAGCAGTCAACAGTGAAAACTCACTCTCACCTGAGAACACCAAATCTGCTATAACAATGAATTTTCTCTCCTTGGCACTGCTGATCTGCGGGAAGTAGGCATCCAGTATGAGGAAGATGACACATGCCAAGAAAGCCAACACGCCGATTCCGACCCCGTAGCTACAGGCACTGTCGTTGCTGTTGAACATGCACTTTTCCTCCGACTTGGTCATTGGGTTAATGTAGCCTTCAGCTGTGATGGTTGCAAACACCACAATGGAGAATAACTGAAAAGAAGGGACACACAGGGTTGGAAAAAAAGCTTCACCACAAATGAAATCCCCTGAATTGGCATTACAAACAGCTGTCGAGCCTGTTCAGACAAGTAGAGCTGAGCAGATGACGCTTTGACAGTTTCAATTCCTGATCTTTTTGAATACTGTAAACCTCTCCTACGCACCTATCGAGCCTAAGTTGTGCAAAAGCCGCACTCTGTAAATACTGTAAATGTGACATAGAAATAGAGTGCATCATTCCTTGCGCCTGATCCACCTTGAACATGAGTAGAGTTAAAACAATGACCCAAAAAATAATCAGCAACGATAAGGATAAACCATTAAATTGTAGTTTAGCCAAGCAAATATTATCTTGTTCCAGTCAGGCCAAAAATAAAATATTACTCTATCTTTGACCAAATACCTCAGTATTGAGATGGCAACAATATTGTCGGGACGACAACAGGTACTTTCACAAAATCTTAATCATCAGTTCTGTGGTCAAAGTGATTATAAAAACAGAAAAGCTGTCTAGTAAGGCATGGTTCTTTAAAGAAGAATTCTTAATTGTATAATTGAGCCTTTTTAAAACCAGGACAACATGACACAGCCATATTACGATATAAGATATCCAAAATCTAAGACGAGGTTCCAGCGTCTCAAATGTGAAGGTTTGTTGCTTCACTGTGTTTAAATGATTTTTTTTTCAACTGAATAGCACTGGGCTGTTAATTATAGAGCTGAGACAAAGGAGGATGTCACCTTGTGGTTGACACTTCAAAAGACAAAACGATTAATCAATAATGAAAACAAAGTTTACTTGCAGCCACATTCTCATCATTGTCTCTTAGCGATTACGTATTAAACCCTTTAGTGCCTCATATTCCACTCAACCCCTGAGATCCTTTGATGTTTTACATCTTGTGTAGAGCTCGTGATTATTTTTCATTGTTGATGAGGCTGTCAATTCATTTCTTGATTAAATCGATTAGTCGTCTGGGGGCACCCCTCTAGCTCAAGTGACGCATGGAGGCTGGGTCCCCGCTGCAGCAGCCCAGGGTTGGAATCAGCCCTGTGGCCCTTTGCTGCATGTCATCCACCCTCACTCATCAGCTGCACTAGTCTCATAAAATATTAATAATAAAAAAAATGAATTAGTTCTTTGGTGATCAGTGGCTCTCCACAATACAAAGACTTTCATCTTGATGTCACACAGAAGTGTGGAAAATATTCACATATTAGTGGATCCATTTCTTAAAAATGACTCAAATCTGACTCGACTATCAAAACAGTAATTGCAACTTTTTTTCCTGGTCAGAAATCTACCGTCAACACAAAGGTGACAGAGCATTGGATTTAAATGTGACTTGCCTGAAGAAATAAGGTCATCAAAAACATTGGCCTTATAGTTATTTATTCACATTTTTGTTGATAAAACTTTGCTGTTGTCTTCTACTGCTGTTTCTATTTGTATTGCCTTATTGTAAAGCACTCTGTTAATGTTTAAAAGAGTGTAATAACTAACAATATGATCTTCCACCATACTTATCGTGGCTGGGCTGTAACGTCACGCGTTTAACAACATCTCATCAGACACTTGTTGATCTCGATGTGACGCTGGAAAAGTTTCAATTCCCGATTTGTTTTTCTCTGTAATCACTCCAGAAAGAAAGAGAGACATCTTCTGTGAGTTTCACCTCTTCGCGGTCGACTTTCAAACCCGAGTTACAACAGAAAAGGTGCCAAACAAAAGCTCCATCATCAGGTGCAACACTGCGGTGACACAGCACTGGCGACGCTAGCTAACTTTAGCTAGTGCTAAAGAAAACACGCCTAATATCCACTTAATGTCACTTTTATTTAAGAATTCAACCCAACACCCAGTTCGTGTCCAGTGTCGACAGCTCCGAAAGCTTACACGCTGTGGAATTAGCTAATTAGTGTCGACTCTGGCAGCTCACATCTGTTAACATAAAGTGATGTGACAGCTGGCAAAAATCTGATGCTAACGTTTCCGTGTAGCTAGCTAACAAGTCACTCACCCAGCTCAGGCAGCGCACAATGGTCTGAGGCTGTTTCACAAAACTCCCCAAGTCAAAGGTACCGCCGGCCAGCGAGGCCCCGTAAGCGCTGCTCTGCATTTTTATCACCTCTAAAAAAAGCAAACCCTAATTTGAACGACAAGCTAGAGAGAGAGCAGTTCCTCCTGTCACAGTTTGGACAGTTTCGTTTTGTCAAACAGCTTCCTGACAACTTTTCAAAGACCGCCCCTGCTCCGATGCGTTCAGGCGCTCCTCGGAAACTGGACGCTTCTTGTTATCACGAGGTACCGGCGTGATATTCGTGATGTGTTTTTAACCGGAAATATTAATTGAATACATGTAAAAACAAACATTTATTAACCCCCTTCACACATTACTAAATCACGAATAATGTTTGTTTTTAATCCAAAACAAGGGAAAATAGTGCTAACTTTTTTTTTTTAACCCCCCTAATAAAGGTCATTTTGAAGGAGTTACGTAAATGTCGCAGTGGACACAATGCATCAACAATATACGATATAATGATTCAGGAAGAGCTGTTAACCTCCTTTTAACTTCAGGAAACTCAGGGACTTTCCATTACAATCAGTGAAACAGTAAACCACACAGATTTGTAAAGAAGAAGGAGAAAGGGAAGAAGTAGAAGAAGAAGAAGAGAAGGAAGAAGAAGAAGAAGAAGAAGAAGAAGAAGCCATACCTATGATTTCATTAAACTTTATTAGTTTCTTTTAAAAAAAAATAAACAAAACACTGACAAAGAGGAAAAACCCAATAAGATTGATTCTAATTTGTCAGAATATATCACCATAAAGTTGTATTTTCAGTCACAGAAAGAACAACATTACATTAGTAAAATCTGGATAGAGGTGTTCATAAAACCTTATTTAGCTGATTTTCTTTTAAACTGCTTTTCTGAGAAAAAGAGGATTTAACAGTTAGTCCAGGGCTAGTTGTTGCATCTCATTATCCTGCTGCCACTTAGATTGACAAGGATATGAATCAGATGGGAGGAGCTAACATTTAACATCTGGTGGCTGGGACACTGTACTCCAACTGAAATGTTGTAAAATGGCCTCCAATAAAAGGGTTAAGTTATAAAATACAGTTATTTTGTAACTCAAGTCACCTGGGGGGAGAACATTACAAGGTATAAGGCTCTATGGCGAAGAACACAAGCACAATAGACAGGTGAGAGTTTATTACAGTGCTGTTCGTTTTACGGGGTGCTAAGGTTCACATTGTAGTTTGATCACAAATCAAGTTGAGCAGATTGGAGGTGAATCTGTTGGCATCACAACCAGCGTTTTAAAAAGTTCCCAGAAGTCAGACTTGAGTAAAAGTAAAGATATCGTGTTAAAATATTACTTTTGGAAATCAAAAGAATGGTACTTGAGTAAAAGCCTCAATGTATCTGATATTAAATGTACTTAAGTATCAAAAATACAAGTAAAAGTCAATTGAACATTTATTTACTACTTCTTTTGTTGTTGTTATTTTGTCTAAAACCTTTCCAAATATACATGACACACACTACATTCCAATAATAATAATAATGATAATGATCATCAATATATATATTTCAATTTGTTTATGCATTATTTTTATTTTGTAACCCTAAACCCTTTTCACCCCGTTGTTTTCTGTTCAAGTGGTGTGAGGAAACGTAGTGTTGCAGTTCCTGACTGTGACCGCTGGGGGGCAGTGAATGCTCATGATTCAAAATGCACACAGCTCTCACGTCAGCTCCTACTGGCTTCGAGTAAGACACAACACCACACTGAAACTTCTCCGAACAATGTTTTATGGTGTTGAATTTAAATATATTATTATTACATGTATTAGTGCCTTTAGCCGCTCATACAGGGCATGCCAGAGATACTCAACTGATTGATAAAGACAGATAAAGTTGCACCAATTACAAATAAGACACAGCTGAGATAGAGACAGAGAGAGAGAGAGACAGGAAGACAGGAAGTGTCTGTGATGTGTTTTGGTAATTAGTCAGTAGCTTGCTTCAGTGATGACCTGCTGCCCTTTAGTCCACAATGTGATTCAGTACACAGACAAACATCGAGGACCATGGCCCACAGTGTGAGCTTCAACATTTGTCAAAGGGATTCTGACTATGAGTAAGTCCTCATTTAAAACAATTTGAAATGAAAGTAATCTTCTGCTGCTTGTTGCATCTGTATCTTCCTGCCCGAATGGGTCTGTGCATGCTGTAGTCTGTGTTTAGAAAGCACTAAATATAATGCAGCGAGTCGACAAGAATCAACATCGGTTGCCTTCGATGCAGCACCTGCAATTGGTTGATCACGTTTCTTTCATCAAATTGAGTTAATAACAAACTAAATTGCTGTTTCATTCTCCTGTTCATAATTCGCACCGGTCTTCTTGGTGTTGCTTTAAGTCAAAGCTGCTGTCAAGTGTTGGGACAGAACATTTCCAGTGCTTTCATAGCGAATGTTTCTGAAATATGAACATTTTCTAGGGGGTAAATTAAACAAAATAGGATAATGGCTACTTTCCCTCAGGAACCTGGAAGAAATTGAACCAGGTCAAGACTCCTTCCAGCATGTTGGAGAGCCTGCAGCCAGCACCCAGAGGTGTCCTCAAATATTCGGGATGGATTTTATTACAGAACGCTCAGGTACAAATACGTTCCTGTTGCATTATCATAAACACACTAAAAAAGTTTGTTCAAGTGACATTTTCTGCTGTTCAGACAGCTCAAGTGACAGCAGCACAAGCGATGAGGAGCTGAACGGAGAGCCGGTGAGCTCTCTGCAGAGGCACGGCTGGTCGGCTGCAACCCAGAGGGTCCTGTCCTCGATGCCCAGTCGCTCTGCTGGTGAGATGAAACCTTTCCCTGCTGTCGACATGTTTGTTATACACGTTACATTTACAGTTTAAAAAAAATAGTCCTTGTCCACACAGGGCCAAACAGCAATGCAGGAGTTCGCCCGCGTGGCTCAAAATCACGAGACCACTCCTCCAGACCAAACCAGGATGACGTTGTCCGGGCAGAAGTGGTGGAAATCACCCCTGAAGGTGGATAGAAAGTGCTCAGCTACTAATTGCTCCAAACATTCGACGACTGGTAATAAACTGGGGTCAGCACTATGTTCCCCGGGTCCTATGTTCCCCGGGACCCATTTTTTGAAGGGTTAGGATTCCCCGGTCCCATACAAAGCGGGGAACATAAGACCCAGGGAACATAGCTACGCTCAAAATAAACTGGTCGTTTCTGACTTTTTGGTTCACAGAAAGCAAGAGGCAGCAGCTGGTGTCCAACCTCCGAGGCCTCTCGGTGAGCGAGAGGCTGCGCAAGCTGCGAGCCATGCAGCTAAGCCTGGCAGATAAGATGGAAATCAGGTACCAGCGGCGTTTTAAAACCTTTCCTGCAAAAATAAAGCTTTATCACTGTGGTAACACCTCCTTCACCCGTCTCTTATTAGGCGACTTGCTTTCAGTGATAAAGCTGAGAGTTCCCTCATCAGCAGAGACATCCCGTGCTACAGTTGGCTGAGTGTGTACGTTTCGAGGGTGAGACCAAACAGCGTGCCACTTTTCTCTTTTATGAAAATGTCACATGTGAGATTTGACTTTTCACAAATGATCGTCTTTTGACACACTTGAGAGTTACACTTTCATTCATAGGTGATTGTATTTTTCACCGCATGTGGATTCCCATTTTGCACAAGTTGACCAAAACATGAAGTCACATGACATTTGCACACGTGACTTCCTCATTTTCACCTGAATGTGAACGAACATTTAAAAAATGGACATGATTTCACATGAGATCACACCAAGTTTGATTCTTCACATGTGAATTCCAAATTTTCCTCACAATTTATACACACGCTATATTGTTATAAGTTGTTATATTATTTTTTGACATGTTTAAAATAAAATGATACCACATGTCACGGGACAATTTCACAAATTATTGGATTTTTTTCACACCTGAATTAGAATTTCAACAAAAACAAAATTATGTTGAATTTTGCTCTTAAAATACTACTACTTGAATTTTTTGTTAAAATAAAGTCGAAATACAAAAATTAAATCACACGAAATACTACATTTCTACATAAATTCTATATTTTCTCAAATTATTTTATGCAACTGGCTATTATTATTATTATTATTACATAATAATAAGTTGGAATTTTCACATGTGAATGCACATTTCCACATAAGTCAATTGTCTCATGTGAAGTACATACACTCATAAGCGTTTGGCTTTTGTCACATGTTGATCTGAACCTTTTCACGTCCAAAAACAAAAAAAGTTGCGCATAAATTTGCTTCCTCACATGTGAACTACCAATTTTCACACGCTTTCACATGTGATCGACTGCTGTCGCGTGTAAACAAAGATTTTGACACATTTAAAAAAAATAAATAAATCGCTACTTGTGAACTGGACCTTTTTTTACAAGCGAGAGGCTTTTTCGTGAAATAAAATGTCCACATAATATATTTACATGTTCCCACATGGATTAAGTGCATATATGAACTTTATTTCACATGTTGATAAGATTTTCCTCAGTGGAAAACATGCGCATCATCCGTCATACTCATGTCTTTCTCCCCTCAGTCTTGGCGTCACTGTCTGTTCGGCTGCCTCTCCGTCCTCAGCTCCCTCCAGCTGTGGCATTCACCCATGAAGAAACTGAGCGGACGTTTCGGAACCGGCGTGCTCTCCTATTTCCTGTTTCTCCGGACTCTCCTGCTCCTTAACCTCCTTCTCTTTGTCATCACCGGCCTCTTCCTGGTCTTCCCTCAAGCCATCAACCCTCCTCTTTACGACTCTCATCCCGACACCTTCACTGGCCTTGAGCTTCTCACGGGCACGGTACGTCGCCTCTACAGTACATCAAGACGCACGATTATTCCTCCCTTGAACTAGGTCTCCACCTGTTCTCTCTGGCAGGGTTACCTCTCTCAGAGTGTGATGTATTACGGTTACTACGCCAACACCACGATCAAAACCTGCAGTCTGCCAGGCTGTGATCCCGGCAACTCCAATAACATGCCATACAGCATCCCTGCAGCCTATTTCTTCACCATCGGCATCGCCTTCTTCATCACCTGCATCATCCTTGTGTACAAGTGCGACATTAAGTGAATTGATCCTGCATTAGTTTTCTTTCAGTCCACTCTTCATTGTGTATTTTAATGCCTATGACCTTCTCCTGCAGCGTGTCCACGTCCCTCGGGAGAAGGTTTCACGTCCTCAAGTCTCATGGGAATCTGGCAGTGAAAGTTTTCTGCTCCTGGGACTTTAAAGTCAGCAAGAGGTCCTCTGTGAGACTTCAGTCTGAGAAAATCAGCACTCAGCTCAAGGTACACAATCATTTTCACATGCACTCCGATTCACTGAAGAGTGAATCTCTAATCTTTTGTTACAAAGTGGCGATTCTATTTCGTTTTCCGTTTTAAAATGCACGACGAACAATTTTTCGGCATGAGCATTTCAAGCAGAAACGCTGATCCCCAGTGCTAGACATTTGCTGATTAACGTTGTTAGTTGAACTATATGAACTAGCTGAACCACGTGTGACAACTTCCTCATTTCAAACTGAACACAAATGTGATGTGGTTGCGGTCAGGATTTATGATGAGTGCTATATGGACCTGCATCAATTTTGCATGGAGAAGAATAGTACAAAGTGCATTTTTTCCAGAAATATAAAGTTGTCAAGAGTGAAAATTAACAGAATTACAAGAAACCAGCGTAATCTATGCAGAGGTGGCAAAAGTGCACACATTCTTTACTCGAGCAAAAGTAAGAAAGCACAGGCTCTGACATGCACTCAAAGTATAAAAATATGCGTTCCTCTGAAGGACATTTCTACCGGCCATTTGTGTGCAAAGCTGACTGAACCTCACGTCATATTAAGGTAGAATCGGTAGCATTTGTCCGAGCTGGTCGTAAAGGCACCAGAAAGACAGTTGATTGTTGAGTCTCATTCCCAGGACGTCAAATACTGATATATTGGGTTGGTAAAGTGTCCTGAGCACAGCAAAGAATTGAGAAAATAACTGAAATTAATAAAAATTCAGGCAGAGGACTGCAGAGACAATATCTGTCTTGATACGTCTTTTACGTTTTTAGCCTTGCTAGTCTGCCGTGCTTGATACGCACCGATAGGTTGAAATCAGTCTTGGGATTTTTGGAAGGCAGCGGCAATGACACAAAATAAAAATAATCGATAATTCACCTCAAATGCATTAAAACTGAAGTAATGAGCCTGCTCATTCTTCTTTCTTTTCAAAATCTGGTGCCTACATTACCCACAATGCAACTCAGCAACTGAGTGACATCACCGGAGGCAATTTATCAGATAACATGCAGCTTCCTCTGGAGCTACAAAAAAGGCTTTATACAGTAACAATTTTTTTCACATATACAGTGCTACTCTACAAGGCCTGCAAACACACGTAATGTTTAACATTGATGGCGTTTCCCTTTAAACAGTGGATGGGACACCGGCAGACTGCTGCAACAGCCTCCTTGACATGCCATTTTCTTATGAAGGAAGCATTGACAAACATCCGCTCTAGATATAATCCATGTCAGCTGATGACAGTTTGATCTCACTGTGAAGATCATTTAAATGCAGCACCAAACTGCTCTTCCAACAGGAGCTGCTTTCTGAGATGATCGGCGGAGAGGAAGAAAAGAGCTGCATGCAGCGACTCGGCCGCCTCATGGTGCATCTGGTAGCTTGGGTCACGTGTCTGGCCTGCATCTTCATGGGCACCATGGCCGTCCACTATCTGTCAGAGTCGAAGTATGAGGTACAACAGCTGCTGTGCAGCCACACTTCACCGATTTCAGGCACACCTGAGCAGCTATGATGCAGCTGCTATACTCCTTTTCTCAAGAATAACACAAAAATAACTCTGACACCGACACTGAAAACACCCTCCCACCACAGAGTTTACTTCTTCTTTTTCCTTCCTGGCAGACGTTCTACAGTCTTAAATTTTTTGTCTGCTGGTGTTAAACCGGCGACAAAACTAAAATGTGTGAGAATCATAGAAGATGTTTCACATGATTTGTTTCCAATCATTTTTCTGGCACGAGCCCTTTTGTCATGCAAATATTTCCTGCAACACTGATAAAACATTATCAAAAACATGTTGCTTTTTTTCATGTCATGCGTGTTTTCCTTCAACGTGTGCAAATGAGATAATGCAAGTCAAACTTCCAGCTGTCGAGAGCAAGATCAGCCTTTTCACCAGCAGACATTTTGACTTTGCAGGGAAATGATTAATTCTGTTCAATCAACAATTTATGCTGTAAAAAAAAAAAAAAAAAAAAAGGTCTCCATGTTTATTTTTCTCCATGTCCTAAGCTGTCTCACTGTGATCTGTCCGTTCCTTCACAGGCTGTCCTTAAGCAGAGTGCCCCTGAAGAAACGGAGCTGCTGCTCATGTCTGCAGTGGTGTCGGGCATCAACCTGCTGCTCCCCGGCCTCTTCAACCTGTGTGCCTGGGTAGAGAAACATGACTCACCGAGTGTTCGAGTCTATGTCTCCATCTTCAGGTGAGAAAAAGATCTGCAGTCACGTCCCACTTGGACAGTCGTCACTGACGTTACAACTGCACTTAGCAAAGCCAGACCTGTGACGGCAGAGGGCAGAATATTTATGTTTATATGTCAAATGATGGAGAACATCCAGTGAGCTGTGACACTGAGCTAATAATGTTTAAGGTCACCTGTGGTTGGTTGCTTTTTGCATTTACTCCTTAAACACGATATATTTGTATATTTCACTAATAATTAACGCTCCATTGTCTCCGTCTTAATCATAATCTTATATCTGCATCATAAGAATAAGAGATACATGTACAAATATAATCATTTGGGTCTGATATAAACATGACATTACATCTACTCGTTCTCTCTGACTGAACCCGACAAAAGATGTCTCCTGCTTTACTGAAAGAATCCATTCTCAGTGCATGTGTCACTGAAGAACTTGGGCTTTCTGGTGTCAAACTCTGCACAGTGAAGGTCAAACATTCAAGTGATTCGTCACCCAGTACAGTTTCTAGCTCAGTTTTTAATTCTTCTTTGAAATATGATTTATTTATTTTTTTTGCTTAACAGAAAATCTGATTTGTTATTTTCTCAGGAACCTGTTGCTGAAGGTCAGCATTGTTGTCGTGCTGTGTTTCCGCTGGCTGGGAAGAATTGCTGTGGAACCAGAAAGTCGTGGTTTGCAGGTTACAAACGTCCTCATTGAGCTTCTCGTAATTACAGTTGTGGTGCGACACTGTGACCTGTGACTGTGACTTGTGACCGAGGTGCGATGTGAAAACAACCTCAAATCTCATGGGTTCTTTATGTTTGTGTTGTCCACAGTGTTGGGAGAACTTTGTGGGCCAAGAACTGTATCGCCTGCTCCTGATGGACTTCATCTTCACAGTGCTTTACACTTTTTTGGGAGAGTTCCTGTGGAGGCACGTTGCTGCTTTATCATCCACACACCGTTTTTAACTTTTGATTCTGTTGTTTGCTGCTTATAAAAAAAACACTGTCTTCTTTTCCCAGCCTCTTTACCAAGCAAGTGCTGAAGAGGAAAAGGAAGCCAGTGTTTGACATTGCCCGTAATGTGCTGGAGCTCATATATGGACAAACTCTAACTTGGTAATCACACTACATCCTTGAAACCCCATCACTTACTTAACAACAAAACTGAACTAAACACTATCGTCTTTGATTCTTCCTCAGGCTCGGGGTGCTTTTTGCGCCGCTGCTTCCGGCGGTGCAGATCATAAAACTGATTGTGTTGTTTTACATGAAGAAGGTCGGTATGGCAGGCACGTCAACGTTATGCAGTGTCTACTATAAGATTTGCATGCTGCTCAACATTCTGCTGTGGTTTCTCTCATCAGAGCAGCCTACTACTCAACTGTCAGGCCTCCAGAAAGCCCTGGAGGGCCAGTCAGATGACAACACTGTTCATCTCTCTACTGTGCTTCCCCTCGTTTCTCGGAGCTGCCGTGTCTGTCACATATACAATTTGGACGTGAGTGTAACAAACAGGTTCCCCTCTTTTTAATGACTCCCAACGCTCGAAACTCGACCACACATAGCTTTCTAAAAACACGTTTTAAATGACATGTCTGTTGTTGTGTTGCAAGCATATTTACCACACCGAACGCGCTGGAAAGGTGCTGTTAGAAACTATTTGGAAAAGGTCCAGCGTGTCAAGTGATTGGAAGAACCATCTTAGATCACTATTGCAGGCGAACAGCGAGCCTTATTACCTACAAAAATGACAGAATCTGCCTACTAGTGGGCCTACCTCTAAACCACATTTATTAACATGCTCTATCTTGTTTGTTTTATCTGCACAAGATGAACAGTTAAAAAATGAATTCACAGATTTTACAGTGGTTATTTGTCAGACTATTTCTTGGACAGTTGCAAAGCCCAATAGGGCGGCGTATAACTGCCAGATGTAATGAGATATTTTGGACTGAGCCCAGCTATCTTCTCCTACCTGCTCCTGTCTTCAGTAGAAATGAACGGCCTTGTGGCTGAGTGCCACAGACAGGGTAGGAAAAGTCAGACTGTATTGAGAGATGCACAAACTCGTCCATCATCTTTAAATCCAATGTGCCCGAGTTGTGAGCCAGAATAGTTGAAAAGGTGTTTCTGTTCGGATACTTAAGAGTCTGCGCTGTCTGTCATCCATAGGATTAGACCCTCGCCAGGGTGCGGCCCCTTCAGGAATCTCACCACGATGTTTCAGGCTGGGCAACTGTGGGCCCAGGAGCTGGAGAACGCCCACCCCATCATGTCTTGGCTCAGTTTGGCCTACAATTTTCTGGTGGAGAAGCCTTTTTTCTTATTCCTCGCCTTTGGAGTCCTTCTGTGAGTGGTGACGGGATTGCAAACAGGAACTGTCCAGTTTGGACAAACATTTCTTGACTGATGTTATCGTTTCATATTTGCTGGAAACTGGAATTGATCTCTTATTGTCTGTTTTTCTTTTTTCTTTTTTCAGAATGGTGATATACTTTCACACTCAAGTTGTTGACGGCCAAAGGAGAATCATCAGTCGGTTAGAAAAGCAAATTGAAAATGTATGTATAATTAATTAAACATTTTTTCTGAACCTCCTGGTGGCACTAGAAGAATCACCTGAGTCTGTAGGATTCAGTGCTCGGGCGAGGAAAAGTCACGATCGGCCAAGTAATTTGGCTTCATTCAACAAGGCAGGCTCCAAATTTAACATACGAGGTAGGAAATATAAAAAAAACTTTATTGTAGCTGCTAAATCATAAAAAAAAGGTTTCAACTACTGAACTTGTACGCCTCTGGAAACTCAACTAACCCTTGTTAAATTGAAGACACATTTCATGATATAGGAAAAAGTTTCGAAACAAGACGCCATGTTGGTACGGTATGACATCTTAGAGAAGACAAGCTGTAAATGGCATTCGTCCAATCAGGTGCAGCCAGGAAGTGTGTGCGTTGTCGGAGGGTGTAGTCCGCGTTGGTCAAGCGCGCAAAGCTGGGAAGCGGCGCAAGCCCTCGTGTCTAAAACAGCCCACGAGGAGCCGTACCATTAGTCTTCGTTGGAAGTTTGAAAATAAACATGGGTGTGCCTTGACCTATGTAGTAGCAACAGCCAATGGGAGGCACTAGCAGGACAGGTGAAACATGTACATAAATAGATACTCAGATATATTATTATATATTAACCCTATATTAACAGGCTGTGAGAAAATTAGGATTTGGTCAAAGTCCCCTCTTGACCAAAGTGATGGACCACTCTGTCTTTGCCATTGGCTGCAAATCAATGACACTTATAAAAAACAATATTATAATTGATCTTCTGTATTTTTCTGGTGTCTACAGGAGGGCAAGGACAAAAAGTTCCTCATCACCAAACTGCAAGCACTTTACGAACAGAGCAGTCAAGTTTCTCCCGATGGATGAGGTGGGTAGCCTCAAATACTCTCTATCCTGTGTGTGTGGCTGTAACACATCCTCGTTGTTTGCACACATTTTCATCATCACCCTTATAATCTGGAGAGGAATTTGCATGTCTTGCTTAAAAAACGTTTTCCTCTTTCCCCCCGCAGTCTGTGGCTGAACAACATTCACACGTCTCATCGGTGGCAAGCATCTTTGGTTTGATACCATCTAGAAGCTACAATGAGAGCAAAAGCAAAACTAGTAGCGAGAAATGTATTGCATAATGTTTTCGTGAGTCCTTCACATAGTAACGAACACAAACGACATCTAGTTGATAGCACAAGTTACTAATATTTATTTATACATGATTCCTATTGTATGTATTTATTATATGTTTAAATGTATGTTTAAGAATAATCTTCTTGAAGGTGCTGTATGAAAAGACAGATACCTCTGTTTGAACACGTCTTCTGTGCTATTGGAATGAGGAACCCTCTTCATGTGCTCTTGGTAAATATATCAAACTTATCTGGAAACATTTCTTCCTTTTATCTGAATTCTCCAAACAACTACTCTTCTGTGTCATTCATCTGAACACATACGATTTGATAATCAGCACTTTTGTTACAGTCTACAATCTTGCACAGTTTTGTGATGTTTCCTGTCAGAAACGGGCCTCAAAAGCATACAACTAGGTTCATGCTGCATTCACATGCTCCTCGGATGTCATTCTTCCGACTTCAGTGTGTTCATGTGTGACGCGTCGGTATTTGTTAGCAACACTTGGAAAATTCAAGTCAAATGTCAAAGTCAGAGCAACGAAGCGAATGCAGCATTATCTCCAAATTTCCGAGTCGTTGTTCCGACTTGAGGGGGCGTTCAAGTGAGCTATTTGTGGGGTAACAAAGACTGAGATTTAGCCTTAAGTGTCACTTCATGAGCATCACAAACACAATTCCTAAGAACAGATTCAGCATGACGTTATGTAGCAGTGAATGCCAAGAATCACAAAACGATCACAGCAGTAAATCAAAACTAAACGCGTGACTGATTGGGTGACAGGTAACTGTTCCAGCGGATTTTATCTTAAAAAGATATATAAAAGTCAAAACACCGAAGGTACTTGGGTCCTTTTGTGTTTTGTGTTATCAACCAGTGACCTGTTTATTTACAGTATGTTTGTTTTTTTTATTTTTACTTACTTCATTTGAGATGTGGAAGATAAAAGAAACAAAGGATAAAGATATCTCATGACAGATAATTTAGTTTTTGTCTGTCTTGTGATATGTTCCCTTGCTATTTGCTGAGGTGTGTTTTCTAACTAATATTTAGCTTTTAAACGCCTGGTTTGGCACTATGTTCAGTGATATGTCATTGCAATAAAGCCATCTGAGTTGAATTGTATTAATACAATTCAGGCTTGCGATTTGCGAAAGGAATTAGTGTGTCTTCCATATAAATGTTTTCCTCTTTCCCCCCGCAGTCTGTGGCTTGACAACATTCACGCGTGTCATCAGTGACGGGCATCTTCGGTTTGATAATATCTCATCTGTGCTGAGATGCTTGTCAACATCATGAGTTACGTAGAAGCTACAATGAGGGGGGAAAGAAAAGCAAAACTAGTAGCAATAAAGTAATTGATATTTCGTTTTTAAATGTCCAAACGCCTTGTTTGAGAATGTGTTATGTCATTGCAATAAAGCCATATGAGTTGAGTTGTGTTGATAAAATTGACTTTGTTGAAATGACCTTTTCCACCTGCTAAAACAAGAACTAAATTTAAACAACGTTGTGACATTTACCTCATATTTCTTATATTTCATTATGTCTATTTGAAACTGCAGCTGAGAACCTGATTGACTTGCGACTGCATACCATTTATATACGTCACAAGACAAGAGAACACAAATCTCAGGTGCAATAATTAGCAAATTCCGTTTTTTCACCCTGCTTGCTAAGCAAGTTGGCTAACTTATAGACCAGTCACTCGAACATGTCTCGGTAAACTACAGGAAAAGAAAACAGTGGGAGGGGATTTCCTTTTTGTGACATAGGAGGCCACTATAAGAGCAGGCTGGTCTGTGTTTTGAGGTTAGTCTGCTCAGTAACAACATCTGGTGAGTAACCCCTTTTTCTTCGTTTAGTGCCTAATTTGAAAGTAAGATTGAAAATGTGTCTTTGGCCTCATTTCACATTTTGACTCCCTTATCATCGTCTCCTCCCCCCCAGGTAACATGGATGTGAAGAAGGCATCCAGCAAAAGAGTGTTCATCAGTCTTCCGAGGAAACACTTCCCTGCTTTGGCAGAATATTATGAACTGGTAAACAGTTTGTCTTTCTTATTTATCTAAACATGACTGTGTCTTTTTACCTAAGCTCTAATATGCCATGAACATCTCGATTTCCTATCATTTAACAGGACCATGGACTGTTTGTAACAGACCTGATTCCCCACATAAATGAAAGTTACTTACAAGCCTACTTCAGAGAGTGGGGCACCATCACAAAGTGCAAGGTAAAGACAAGAAAATACAGCTTTATTAGAGCCTTTTGTTTATATATGTTTGGAGAGCTCGGAGATTTGGTCACCATATTAAAAGAAGTTCTCTTGCCTGTTGAATTGGATCCCAGATTAGGAAGAACCCAGGCTTGACGGGAAATAAGGCTTTGGCCTATGTGAGGTTTGCTACTGAAGCTGAAGCAGATCGAGCAGACTGGGCTGGACCTCATAACGTTGGAGGAGGCGATGTGATAGTGAAACGAGTTGTCAGCCCAAAGGTGAGTCTGCAACAATGTTCTCCAATCTCTTCTTTTGGAGCAGCTGGTTTTACAAACCCAATTGGCAGAGTCAATTTCGGCAATGTACGTTTCTGCAAACTTTACATTAGATAGGTTGCAACTTTACTTTTATTTTTGTTATATTTTCTATTTGATGTTGTGACAACACTGTGCTTATGCTCTGGTTAGGTTTAGGCACAAAAAACACTTGTTTAAAGTTTGGGAAAAGGCTTTTCCTGGTTCTGTTGCCACAAACACAGCTGGAAATTTCTTCAAAGTTCTTGTTAAAAATACCCAGATTTTCAGCTGGAAATGGTCTTCACATCTTGTTAAGAAATGGACTTCTTGTTACAAATATCCAGCTGGTTCATGCCTACAAATGCAGAAAGACCGTCTTGAACAGTGGTTGCTCAGTTCGCATCCATCTTGCCGCCCACTCCTCATGAAATCTCTATTTGTATGTCTGTCCAAATAACAGACTGATATTGATATTGTAGTAATAGCAGTAGTTGATATTAAAAACATGCAATATTGCTGTCTATGTCTTCATCAGCTTGCTACAAAAATCTGTCTTTCAGTTGGACGACAGCTCCGATGAGGAGGTTTCAACAGTCTCTGCTAAGCCCCGACCACGGCGCTCATTAGGTATGGGCTACATCCTGGAAGACGCTCAGTGGTTAGATAATGAGATGGACTAAATGAATCAACAAATGCTGTGCAACTTGCAGCTCTTAAACGATGATGTGGCTCCATCCATGCAGGGTGAAGATATTCTGTAACCTGGAAGATTGAAGGCCCAAGGACATAATAAATACATATTCGTAAACTCAAACAAACCACAAAACTCTGCATCACACACAACAACACCTACACCTGTTTGTTTATCTGTTTATATAGCCTTAATGTGAGCTGCAGTGATGCGCAATTTTTATTGTGACAATTCTTTTGGGTGGATAATAAAGTTTCATTCTATTCTGCTGATTGTGATTCTAATTCATGTTTTTAAAGGTCAAAGTTGTGTTAATTATCGTATCAAATTGACATTTTAGAGCATAGATTTGATGTTTTTTGCTCCCTTCGTGCAGCCAATCTTGGTGAATGTAACATGATCTGTATTTTAAATATTACACAACACTCTGCAGTTGCGTAAATAATAAAATGATTTTGACAGCTTCAGTTTTGTCTTTTTCCTTCCTCTTGTGTTGTCTTTTTACTGAGAAGAGAATCAGGTTTAACAAGGCCGATGAAAACTAATACGTTTAGTGTGTATGTAAGCCTAAACTTCATAAACAACATTCAAATGTCATATAAATATATTTCATTAGAAAATAACATTTATATGAATAATTGCCTCAAGTGATGTAACTCGCACAAAAATCCTGATTACTATTTGAATGTTGAATGTAAATGATCGTGTACGGAGGGCGGAGCGAGTGACGCCAGAGCTTGATGGCCAATCCCTATGTAGAGCGCCAAGCTTCTCTCACACTGTCAATAAACATGGCGGAGACAGACGCCGAAATTGTGTTCAAAAAGGTAGGAGCGTCCTGACTATGTTACTTATACTCACTCGGTTCTCCTTGTTGGTTAATACAATTCAACATTGCTTCTTCTTTTCCGCTGAATTGCATTCATTTGCCTCCATTAAACATTCACGCCAACGGAGCATAAACTGCTTCTGATTTGTCTGTCAGGTGATTAAACTTTACACCGTGGCACGATTTTTCTCGAGTGGATGAATGATAGATGTACGCCGAATAGAGGATGATGATTCACAGAAGTGTTTTATACTCACTGTTCTGGGATAATATCAGCTGCTGTCGTCAAAATACCAGAGTCTTTTAAATCGACTATTTTCCAAAGGAAGTTTGGTACTAGGAAGCCACGAAGGAGAAGGCACGAATGTATCAAGTGAATTACCGAGAACATATCGCCGAATGGAAGATAATGATTCGGAAAAGTGTTTTGTAATCGGTGTACTTGTTTAACATAAACTACTGTCGCCGTATTACCAGAGTCTATTAAATAGATGTTTTTTCCAAAGGCAGTTTGGTACCAGGAAGCCACGGAGGAGAACGCACGCATCAACAGGTTGCAAAATAAGCATGTTATCCTTATTTACAGGACACAGTCAGCAAACTCTTAGCAAGTTTCTTCAAGGAGGATAAGACAAGACGTGAGTTGGATAATCATCTTGAGTGACATCACCCAGAGCTGTTTGTGTTTTCTTTGATAATCTTACACTTTTATCTCCTATATTTCACTCTGTCGCAGTTGGTGGTGATGCCACGCTTCTCATGGCAGATATGCTCAAAATATTTGTCCAAGGTAAGAAGTTGTGTGTGTGGCACAGTTGTATACAGAAAGCTCGATAATGAGACTTTAAATCTGTTGCCTCATTTTTTCCCCCAGAGGCTGCTGTGAGGTCACTGAAACAAGCCGAATCTGAGGACTGTGACCAAGTAGACATCGAGCACTTCGAAAAGATCCTACCGCAGCTGGTGAGTTGCCCCCCCCCCCAAAAAAAATAATCTAGCCTATAACATACATTTATGTTATCTATATGTTACCAAGGCATTTCAGAAAATTGTACTCTCCCTTTTTGTCTCCTGACTTTTGAATTGTTTCTATAAACTGTGATGCTATATGAGTATCTGTGCAGCTGATATGCACCTTTACACATTATTTCACCTGCTGCCTGTATGACAGATCATGATACAAACAAGTATAGAGCCTTGCCTGTGTTCACTGAACCAGTGTTCGTTTTCAAACTTATTCTTGTCTTTGAGTCAGTATTCTTTAAATTGTCAAAGTTGAATTGACTTTTAATCACTGTACAAATTCTGCTATTTAAGCCGTTACTCTTGATCTATATCTCACGCTCAGTAGTAATGAATGAGCATGAGAGATTCAGCTCCTACAGGTGTAGTTTCACATCAATATAAATGTTTGTTATATGATAGTATTTAAAATAAATAAACACACCTTTTAAATTAAGTACTTTACATGTCTGAGTGGGGAAAATGCATGTGACTTTAAAAACTGGGGGTAAAACTGGGTGATAATTAAAAAACAGTGAGAAATTATCACCTGTGAATTTATAGCCGATCGGTGTAAACAGCTGTGTTATGATGAAATAGGAGCCGCCTCTGATAATTTTCCATGTCTTTGCATCCATTATTCATCATTCACATCACAAAAGTGCCATATGCCATTTAAGGAACGTGGCCTCAGGGGTGGTAGTAACAAAAACAAAGTGATGAAAATGCTTACGACTGAATGATGGAAGTATGTGAATTGAAAGATTGAGTGATAAACTTGAGTGACATTTTATTTGAAACAGTGTTGCTCTGTCTACTGTCTACCATTCATCATTCACAGTACCCAACTGACATTTATCATTACAGAAATTTGTTGCAACCGTCGATCAAAAAACACGCCCACCGACTTACTGGCTCACAACTAGCAGGTTTTTCCTGCTTGTGATTTGCTGCCGCAAATCTTTTTTGATTGACATTTTGGGCAGAAGCAGCAAAATTGCTCGCTGTAAACGATAAATGTCGGTAATATGAATGATGAATAGCAGATGATAACAGCAACAACAGTAATAATAATATAATAGTTAAGACATGTTGGAACTTAAACAGTGTTGGTAGCATTTATAAAAGTTTTCTTTTTTTTTTTAAGATAAGTTTGGAGAAGTGATTTAACAGATGCCACTGATTCTGCAGCGTACGATCATCAGGCAGGGACATCCAGAGCTGATTAAAAGCCTCGCCTTGATCCTTAATATCTATTCTAAAACTAATCGGTGCAGAGATTCTACAGCAGGCCCGCTATGATCTTGTCCTCAAGTATGCATTAAAATCATAGCAGCTGCTTTTTGTGTTGTTTGAGTTTCATTTCCAATATTACTCTCACAATCTTTCATCTCTTTTCCATCACAGCTGCTGGACTTCTAGCACCGCAACGCCATAAGATGGAGCCAGAGCGTTGCCTGCATGCTACCTCTTCAACGCTACAACTTCAGTTCCTACACATTCACTTTTTATTGATGTTTATGTTTTCTGTATAACTGCAATTTTTCATAATCACTTAAATCTGAGATTAAATTAAGATTGTGGTTCTGTATTTATTTGGAGTTGTTTGATTTTAAGTGGAAAACAGCAGTGCTTGTCGACACGCCCTCCTCGCCACCACCAATAAGGCCCACCTGTGCTCCACTGTGCAACAACAGGTGCTTCCAGCGTGCTCCATGGCGCCCTTCATCAAAGCCTCCTGGAGCAGTTGGAAGCAATTAGAGTAATAAGGGGAGCAGCCAGTCCCTTAGATGATGACAAGTGCCAGGAAAAAAGGAGTACCCCCTCCGGCCACTTTGAAGTTCCCTTTTGCTATCCTGCGATGTTTAGTTAGAGGAGGGGGGAAGGGCAAAGGGGACCTCTGGCACAGGGGGAAAGTTGAATGGGAGTGTGCGTGCACGAGTGTGTGCATGTGTTAGCCAAACAGGGCTGAGACCACACGCATAGATATTCTGTTTGAAAGGAAACATAACAAAACACATTGGAACACGGTCCAAGAGGAGCAGGGTGTAATTCTGAAGGTAAATAAACAAAAGAGGCGAGTAGTAGAGGTGCTTTCTCTCCTTTCATCACGGCGCAGGGGGAAGTTGGGCCCGTGAGGGAGAGGCTAATGTGGGGTTTTCTAACCCGAGTGCCTCTGATGGTTTTCCACCAGCGGTGTGTTTGACCGATGTGTCTTCACTGTGAGTCAGCATAGCTGTACGACACCTCACACTTTTTTCTTCGTGTGCCTCTTGGGTGACTCACTGCGCTTACAAACGCTGCTCACATACAGCTGGAAGCAACTTTAGTCCAGGTTCAGATTAGGTGCTCAAGGACAGCGCACCTGGAATTTGACCCGCCACCTTTTTAGTGCGGCCCAGACTGGATTTGTGTTTCCCAGGAGTTACAGCAGGCCCTCAGGAGAAGGTGTGTGTGGTTGAGTGATGTTCATCTTAATGATGCCACAAGGACCACAAAACAACCTAAAATGGCACTGAGTTGGGTGCATACTTCCACCAAGGCCCATCAGTCTCCCCCAAGGATCCAATATCAGAATCAATAGATGTGTATCACTCTTTTTATAACGGCCCTAACTGTAGCATCATTTTAACTAATCAGATCTAGGATCTTCATCAAACTGTACCCACTCACAGCCACCTAAATACAACAGATTATTTTCATCAAGGTCAATGTGTTGTTCCCTACGAAATCAAACATGTTGGGAAAACACAACGTTAAAGAAGGTGAGAATAAACTCCTGGATCCACACCAAAAGTTAATGGGGTCTATTCTCAGCCACGACTCATCCTCCATCCAAATTTAGTGCATGTTGCTTCATCAAATTCACTCTGTACTGCTGTTCTCAACCTTTTTGAGTTGTGACCCTCCCAAAAAAGTCAGTTTGGTGTTCATTGCCCTCCAATCCAATCCACAGCACTGGGATTTTTAATTCACATGGATATGCAATAAAAGTCAAATGAAATGTGTCGCATTATTTTTGGAGTTTGACTGAACAAGGTGTAAGTGCCAGTCACTACAGCATCATGTCCTGCCCTCCAGATCTGAGTCGTACAGCGCACAACAACCTGCTCATTCAGATGAAATGCTGCAGGTGGACTCAGTTTTTATATCCAGATACGAAATCAAAAAATCAAAAGCCTAAAACATTTCCTTACTTATTACCATGACAAGAAAACTAATTTGTAAAAGGTGCAGTTTTGGATGTCGTAGTAGTCGTAGTTTAGAGCCTTTCTGGAGGTTTACCAGAGATGGGGTGGATCTTGTCCAACTGTCAGTCCTCGCAGATGAAATAAAAACAGTTATTCTGTTGGATCTCTCACAAATTGCTTTTTTCTTTTCCACATTATGAGCCGTTGGAAGGGTTTCTGCACTGGCAAAGAAGTGCACTACTGTACAACTTTTTCTCCTTATACATCTTAGTGGAACAAATTACATCTGAAGGCGGTATTATTAAACATACGAAAGCAGTTAGGACAAGAATGGGGAGGGGCGTTGAAGAGAGTAATGAGTTAAAGCTTTTCTTGATCATACATTAAAGGCAGGGAGTGTCGACAGCCAGTCCAGACGCTTTGGAGAAGCTCCGGAGTGAGAGGCTTTTCCCAGGAGACAGAGACTGATCTGTCTCCAGCCTTCTGGCTGGTCCTTGGACAGCACTGCACATGGGATAAGGCTCTCATTATTGTGGGCCTGATTGTTGATATCAATACCGTCATCAGCTTTTAATTTCACATCCAGTTAAATTTGACAAGTAGCCTTTCATTTGTTAGGGTGATTGAGTTGTGCATCGGTGTTATTATATAAAAAAGAAAGCTCACCATCATAATAAAACTTCGGCAGTCCACTTAAATCTGAGAATACCTGTCCTTTGATTTAATTTATACAAATACAACTTGAAGAATGTAAGTCTGCAGGATTGTGATAAGGCCTTAAACAGCAAACATGGTTCGGGGTGACGTTTGTCCAGGGTGGAGCCGCCTGCATCGGTCTTGTGAGTCCACGTGAGGTCACCGTTATGTCGTGTTTTATGTCCGAATGACACCGAATCTCCCATTTGTCCAACTTTCTGTCATCTTGTCAAACTCCTTTCTTCTCGGGCCTGACCAAGGTCGATGAAAAAGTGATCATAACACTCGCCCGTCTGAGAGGGCTGTAACAACGTCCCAGCAGGCAAAACACAAAAGTGTATGAGCTACATCAGAGTTTACAGGCTTAGAGCGCACATAAAACATTCACTTTTATCATGAATGTGTACATAAAACATTTACTGTACCATATACATCATTTTCATTAGGGATGATGTAAGTCTTTGCTCTTTTTAACTGACAGACCTCGTACTTCTTTGAACCTGGGTTGAAAGACAAATAAGGTCTTCTCTCTCGTGCAAGCAAAGACGGTGGATGACAGGAACTCTTGATCCACAAAGAAGCCACAGGTGTCATCTGTCACAAGTGCCGAATTTTACCGCCTTCATTTCAAGTTCGCATGTTTTGTGACTACATACATAACAAACATGTGATGGAATGCATGTGTTTTTTGGGATGTTTGCATGCATGTTGTGCTCGATCTGGGGCTGTGACGCATTAGTGCTCAGGAGACAAGAGGCCCTTGTGGCCCCCTCATGGGCACGGAGCTGTCTGACCATAGAGGAATGCTCCAGGACACACACACACACACACACACACACACACACACACACACACAGCGAGTGCATTCCTCTCAGATGCTCCACACGCAACAAGAGAAGTTACAAACATTTGCAGCACAAACACTAGCGAGCATTTTGGCGCGCACGCACAGAAAAGCTTGCGTGTGTGAGCGGAGAGAATGCAAATACAGAGGCAGCATCTCTGTCGACTGTATACACTGCTGTGACATGCGGGTTTCCTGGAGGCCCCAGGCCTCTCTGAGGGGCTTGGGGTCCTCAGGCTAAGCTTTGTTAAGGAGCCACGGGGCCCATGCTGGGGATGATTAGAACATACCTGGCAGTTTGAGCCACTTGGGCGCTCTGCTGGGATCACTCCTAAGTAGTTGTGGCGCTTGGCTGTTAGTCCGCGGCTGAAGATGGTCTGCTGCTGTGCTCTGTGTATCGGCCGGGGCTTTGGTAGCCACAGGGGGCGGAAAGGATTCTTCCGGAACCAGTGAGGTGGATGATAAGGTCAAAGACCTTGGCATGCAGCTGAAGAGGGAAAAGGGAGCAAGAGAGACGTACAATTAGGCCCGCAGCTGGGTTATTTCTGGAGCATTGTACTACTACCTTAACTACATTACCCTCCTCTTCCACTCCAAGTCCCCTCGGCTCTCCGTCTCCACCTCTCTCCTCCGTGTGGTGGCCTACATGGTCCGGGCATAGGCAATAACAACACAGTAATCCCCTTACATAACACTGCACAAACTTGATGAAACAATTATTTTCGTGAGCGTCTAAAAATAAAAAAAGGAGATCAGTCGCGGTGACGTCAAAAGAGGTGTGCGGGGGGGGGGGGGTGGACACGTACCCCAAACGAGCAGACTGGAGTGGAGGTCAGCAGAGCACTCTATTTATAGGCCCCATCAAAGGCAGTGATATAAAAATAGTCTGGCACTGACCCTCACAAGATCCGTCAGTCACGCTTAGAGGAGCTGTGAACCTGAAGGTCACGCTCTCGGAATGATGAAAGGGCTGATGTTTGATGATATTTAAAAAGGAGCAAGTAATGACCAAAATCTCTTTAGCTGGTGGCAGGTGGCACAGTGTGAGTTTGGCCTTTGTTGGACTTGTTAAAGACTTCATCAGCAGACATGTGAAGCCCTCGGCGACGGGCTAATTTTACTTCACAAACACCGTACACGTTGCGTGGACAGAGGTGGTGAATGCGGCAAACTGCTGCCTGACTTTGATGTCAGCTTTGAGTGATCGTGGCAATCAGATTGACTTTCTCAGTGTATGTAGATTTAAAAAAAAAAAAAAGAAAATCCTCAAGCTTGAAGGAAACCTGTGTAAACAAGAGTTAAAGGTAATTTCACACTTTTTGTCTCGGGTCAAACAAGTCCGTCTAAAGTTACCTCAGCATGTTGACTGTCCTCACAGTGGTCGGGGGCACCGGAACTCTAAATTAGCCCTTGTGAGTCAACAGGACAGCTTTCATGTGGACAAGGGCTCATGTCAGATTGCAGGAGAGGTCAGGATGTAAGGTTCAAAGGTCACAACGCAGTGTTGGTCTTTGTCTTTAACAGCTTCCTGTTCGCTGTGTTGTGCAAACCTGAACAGTAATCCCTTGTGATACAGGTTCAAAGCAAAGAGATTGCCTCACTCTCTAGTACAGGTATGGGACTCATCACTCCACTTGTACTTGGTCACCTAACAGCCATTGATCTGTTAAGACTGAGGCAAACCGGTATTTTTTAACTCCCGAGGATGATTCCGACTGATTCTGGTGATCAACTGAAATTTCCTCTGGCGCCATTACTAAGGTTAAGATGTTACTGACATACCTAGACAACTATTTGACGAATTTAACTTTCATGTCAGGAGCTTCAGCAATCAGTTCACTTTTCATTACTTTCATTCGTAGCATTAACATTAAGCTCATTGCACTTTTATAATGGGTTAAGTAATGATGAGTGGGAAGGAGTATGATAAACATCAAAGTGTTTAAAATAAGTAAAAATGTATTATATTATTTTAATACATTTTATTGAAGTTAGGCTATTTGGTAGTAAATGTCGAAAAATGGAACATTTAGGTTTTTTACAGAGGTCTCTTTATATTTGTTGCCACAGTTGACACCCAGAAATCAGGACAATCCCAGACAAACTAGGACAATTCTGGTCATCTTAATCTTATAGTAAGAAGTATCGTGTTCCCCGTCGCTAATTTAAACTGGAATGCCCTCTGAAGTCGGATTTGGACACACCTCAACAGCCCGACCTCAAAATCTAAGATGGTTGCTTGGCGTATCACCAGCAGGGAAGGCTTTAGAATGTACCATTCATTAGCACTTCAAATCTCACACACACGTACTGTCTAACTTCTAACCGTGGAAGAAGCGTGTAATGCATTACTACCACCCGTATTGCTAACAATGGCTACAACTGTTTTTCCGTAGACTATTAACACTACAGCTGGTTCAGCGTAATGCAGGATAGTAAACGTGATTAATCAGATCAAGTAGTATACATGGACCGCCAAATCTGCTTGAATTATGCAGTAGCACAGCTCACCATCACAATTTATTTTACAACGATTTACTTCAAACAAATCTTCAACCACGACCTTCGAGATCCTTTGAGATTCCACGGTCTGCCCACAATCCTTTATTTCATCCTTGACATGAATCTTTCATTTCAAGAAATATAACAGGTTGCACCGATGCTCCTGCTCACCCTCAGACTTTGAAGGTGCACCTGTTTCTGCACATATGTAGCTCTGTAGTGCAGGAGGGAAGGTGAAACTCCAGGGTCAATAGGCAGCACAGCAGGGTGCTCCACTGCAATGTGTCTCTTTTTCCCTTTTGAGAGCAAGACAAATGGAAGAAGCAACTGAGACTCTTTTTGTTTCTCTGGCATGAAAACAGGGGCGACCAGAGGAGGTGATTTACCAGCCTGTCTTGACATCAGGATGGAAATAAACCAGAGCTGGTGGAAACAGCCTCGCCTGGAGGACCAAGAAGGGGACGGAGTTAAAGCACACTTTCACATCACACAACTGGAGCTCAGATGATGAATGGCGACTGCTGCAGGGGACAGTTGACTCTGAAATACGTCTGCGAATCGCATGATTTTTTTGAGAATTTCTTACGATCGACTAAGAACACAGAAGACGAGGGTGCGAACACAAGATGACCTTTGAAGACAGATGCTGAGCAACACTCTCTCCCATAAATGTTCAACATCTTCAGTTGACATAGAGAAGCGGGCAATACTTTGTTTCCAGACATAAACCGTCTCCAAAAACAGCAAAGGAGCAGATCCACTTACAATGAGCTGTAATTTAAAAAAAAAAAAAAAAGCCTCTGGTGGAATAACAACAATAAATTTGAAGGGGCTTCAAAGGGGCCGCTGGTGCTCTTACTTTTCTGTACATAAAACAAAGCGCCGGTATGTTCTAAAACCACTCAATCGCTCACCTTGCGATGAAACACACTCAGCCTGAGAGGCTGAGAGCGAGATGTAGCAGGCAAGGAGAAGAGAAAAGAGAGGCTCCTTTGAATTTGACTTACTGTGCAGAGGCTTATATGGAGTCTGACTAAGAGACCGCTGGCTAAACAGCCTCACTTCTTCTCACTTTACAACAAAACTCCATTGCCCAGGGGTGTAGGTGCTTGTAATTCAGCCCAGTCGCCAGGATAAAGTGTTGGCCCTTGATGATTCTGCAAACCAGTGATTCATTTCCATTTATATGCACCATACGCTACATACCATATTGACATTTCAACAAGTTGTGTCAAATCATGTTCAAATTACATGATGATGACCTTACTTTCATCTCTGGCGGTGGAGGGGGCGGTGCTGGCTGGACAGTCAGTTCAAGACCATGTCCCAACATTTTAAAGTGTGAAACCACCGGATATTTTTTGATGCAGAGACCACTGACCGTGACACTGCTTTGGGAGGACGGTAGTTATTAACGAGACCTTGTGAAATCTCCAGCTGTGTTTGTGGTGAAACAAAAACAGGTGTTTCTAAACGATAGTGACAAACAAGTGGTTTTTGTGCCTAAACCAAAATGCAAACATGCAATAGAAATTCACATTTTTAACGTATCTGTGGTTTTGCAGAAAGGTACATTGCCAACATTTATTCAAGCAAGTGGATTGAATTCAGTTTAAAAGCTAATCTTCTGTCAGTGGAAGTGGAACCGTCAACTGCGGCCAGACATCCCGGTGATGCTGTTGGATGTTGCATTGATACACTACACGGGCTGAGGAGCTTCAGGACGCACATCAGTGGGAGGGCAATATCCTGCATCCTGATTCTGTCAAGAGGCAAAGCCACGACATGTCTGAGCGCCCAAAGAGAAAAGGCCAGGTGTCCCCAGTTCCTCTTCCATTTCCCCCCATCCAGCACTGATCCTGCTGACTAATAGCACCAGGGTGCTACCACCCCTGGCACTGCGACTCAGCTCACTCAGCTGTGGAGCTGCGTGGGAGTGAGGACTTAGTTGACTTACAATTGCTGCCTGACAGGAGAACTCCGAAGAAAAAACAAACAGTTTGGTGTAGCACTTCAGGTGATGTGTCCCAGAGTACCAACACTGATTATATCAATACTATCCATATAACTGCACAGTATAACTCGCTGCCCCCTCCTGTTTGACACCTTAACATGAAATAGAAACTGGCCTGAGATGCATAGCAGCAGTAAGAGTAGGAGTACAATTCAACTGAAATGTGCTTTCGGTTAAGGTCTCTAAAGTGAGCTGCTGGTTTCTATTTTCTGGGCTCAAGATGAAGACCTTTTAAAAAAAAAAAAAAAATTCAACAGAGACATGGTTCAGAGTGATGATATGAAATGTATCAACTACAAAAGAAACGATCCACCGAGTAGAAAATCCTCAATCATCTGTCTGCATGTTTGTCAGAAACACTGGGGCTGCTCCTTGACATAGGTTAAGTATTGATTACTTTTTCAGTTAACTGATTAAATGTTTCTGAATTGCAGATGTATGTTGCGGAATGTATCAAAATGAGGGGGTTGTTGAGAAACACTGTGGGGCTGTCCCAAATACAATTTTTGAGGATTCGAAGCTTCAGTGAGAATCACCGACAAATATTTGAAGCTTTGAAGAGCTTCAATTTCTAGCAACTGCAAGACGGCTAAGCTGTTGCTAACACTTTTCAGGTGATTAGCCAAACTCGCAGTAGATTTGTGATATGCCAGTTTCCTTTGGCAAATCTGGCATGCGACTTTTTGGGGGTCATCTTCATAAATTCTAAAAGTTATTCCAGACGCTTGACGTTTTTGACATGGTGACTTTAAATGAGAGCTTAAAAACTATCCAACTTAAGTCTCCTTATCTAAGAATAAATAATGATAGTTAATATAATCCATTATGAATGATGATGCACTATACTGGTACTGGGTTATTTGGGATTTTTGATGTAATGCATTTATAAAACAAACAAACAAAAAGAACTAGGGCTGGGACTTTATCACATTAATTACGATTAATTAATTACAGAAAAAATAACGCGATAAAAAAAAAATAACGCATTTAATCGCAATTAATTTTTGCACTCCAAACAGCGCGGAACGTTGCTCGTCGCACGAGTTCCCGGCAAACCCGTATACTGATGCACAGGACACAACACGAGAATTGAAACCCATGAGAAGTCGTTGCTGGGTTCGGTGGGCGGAAATTTTAGTTTTAGAAAATTACTGGGTGGAAACCTGGATAAAAGCACAGTTGTGTGCAAATTGTGCAAGAAAGAATTTGCATATAATCGGAGCACTTCCAGCCTCTGCTGCCACCTCAATGCCAAACATGTTGCAGCTAGCACAGACAACGCTCCTAGTTGGAGCAGGCAGTGTCGCCAATCCACACTAGACAAGATGACAGGGCTCAGAGCCAAAATGAGTCCACGACTGACAAATTAACCAACGCACTGGCGAAGTGTATTCTCGGTGGTACATTCTGGAATGTACTGTACTAAGTGCTGTTTTTTATTTTAAAAACAAATGTGTTTAAGACAGAAATTTTACAAAAAGTCCTGAAAAAGCTTGAATATAGCTAACTTGAATTTAAGTTTGTGCCTTGTGAACAATGCAATCATAATATTCTTTATTCATATTGCACTTTGTTAACACTCAGTGATGAAAATAACACGGTTTTGTTGTTTAAGCTCATTTATGTGTCTATTCATTGATTCAGTCATATTCCAAAATCCATTTAAATTGAATAATGTTCTTCTTCTCATGTCAAATACTGATATGCGATTAATTGAGATTAATTAATTACAAAGCCTCTAATTAATTAGATTATTATTTTTAATCGAGTCCCACCACTAAAAAAAACTGGCCGGTAATTTGGGTGACACTTCATTTCTTCAGAGTTTATACACAGGTCGGTTGTTACATGAATGTGTATCCCAGGGTGTTGGACTGCTGACCCAGGTGAAGAAAGCACAGAAAGTACAGGGCGTAGCATGTAGTGTGGCTTTCGAGGTTGTGAAACCCTGTATTTGCTGACAGTGGCCCTATCTCCTTCCTTCATCTTTCCTCGTTGAAGAAATATTGTCACAATATGAAAAAGGAAGGTCAGATGCTCGGCAACAATGTAAAAACACTGCCATCATGGCAATTTTATTCTTCAGTGCATCTCAGACGGTGAGAGGGGAAGCAGAGCTTGTTCATCCACAGCTGAGTAAACTACTTAAGTCTATCTTATATGACTACAGACATGATTTTGAAAATGGAAAAACCTCAAAATGTGGTAATGATAGAGACAGACAAACATAGCCATGTTCGATTGCCAGACTTCCTTTTGTTATTCCACTGTGTGTTTGAAGTCTTGTGAAATCTTAGCGAACTGTCTTCAATTTCTGCACTTTCTCTGAATCAAAAGCCAGAGATAAAATCTGCTGGACAGGATTCAGAGAGGAGGACGCTTTGACAACACACTATACGGCTACCAAAGACCGTACAGGCAGTCGCTGCCTTGTCTTTCCTTAAAATCTCTTATTGTCCTCTCAAACCAGCTGTGTTAAACCTGTCCGCAAGAAGATAAGCTGTGGGTCTGTTTCCTGTGCTGCCTATAAATACGGCCTAATCACTCTCCTGTGGAGCTGGTGGGACAGATGTTACAGTTGCATCCCTCCGCCATGCTGAAGTACATATTGATGGTTCACAGACTGTTTACACAGTTTTCATTCATCTGTGCTATGACCATTCCCAATTGGATCCATTTGCCAGCCGGAGTCTGATGGTTTACATAGCGGCGCCCCTCCGGCATGTGGAGCCCATGCTCTTTACCCTCTGCTTCTTTCGTGACTGCATCCAAGCAAATAAATAACAAATGAAGATGTATGTCCACGAGTAATCCATAGAGGAGCGGGCCAGCGGGTATGGGATCTAAACAGCTCTGATGATTGTATATGTGGAGTGAGTTAAACAAGTGACACAGAACGCTACGCTTTGATCTGCTAATTATAGTGGAGAACAACCTGGCAACACAACGGCTGTGAGCAGTTTGACCGCATTACCTGAATTTTCCACCTTGCAAACAACAAAACTGTCCAGGACACAAACGAGGAGATCCAGCAGGTGAAAGTCTTTGTTCGTCTCTCAATTACAGCGTTTCTTGAATCACAAACAAATTTACAGCAATTCCTTAAAACATTAATAGTTTCAAGACTTTAAAGCTGAAAAGGCTGACTTTTTGGCCACTTGGGGGCAGCAGAAACAAGTCGTGAACACATCACTAACATAGCATCGCCTTTAAAAGTTGATATGGCAAACTTGTTGCCTCCTGTGTTTGCTTGTTTTCCACAAAACTTGGATGGAGGATGGGTCTCAGCCCAAAATACACCCCGTTAACTTTTGGCGCTGATCCGGATAAAAGGGAGGGATCCAGGAATTTTTTTCTCACTTTCTTTAACATTGCAAGATGTTTTTCCATATTTTGTACAGTGGGTTTTTAGATGGCCTGCATGATATAAGATAAAAATCTGTGACGTGCAGTAATATTGTTCAATAGTGCGATGACAATATGACTGGTGATAAAAACAAATATTGCAATGCCCATTTATCTATAAACCAAATTCACAGCAATTAATCAAAGGGTAGCTGATGGCTGACTAGGGTTACATCTGATTGGCCAAATGCTTGTTTGCTGAATGTGAATATGCAGAGCTAGTAACAGCTAGAGCTAGAACAATAATTTTTCTTAATTGTCTTTTGTGATTTGTTTATTGTGCTTGCTCTTATAGTGATGATGAAGAAATAAAGATTTATCAGAAGCACTGCTTTTTAGAGCTTTTAATGAAAACAGCGCCTGAAAAACAATTCCGTAAACAGTAAAGTTGTGGGCCAGACTGATATACAATGTGCTTAAAGGAGCATCATTGTTTTCATTGTTGTGCTCTCCTCTACTTAAGACACTTTAATACTACTGCTTTGCACATTTAAATGCTGAATAAACATTACACAAGGTGACGTAACTTATTCAAAGTATATGTTTCCTCCAGTGACAAAGAAAACTCACTGTCCTGCTGTCATTTTTTATCTGACAAAGCCTTTGTGCTCCTCAAAGGCATTAATACCTACACCTTGGTGATGCCTTTAAATGCCATTTAGCATTAAGCTGGCTGAACAATAAAGCCCTGGCTGAGGGGATGTTGTCAGGTTTAATGAGGCCCTCAGTGAAAGAGGGCTGCTGTGTCGGCACCACCAAAGGCTGCTCCCTGAATTCACCTCCAGTGGACCAGAGTGCGGGGATTTGATTGGCTGAGGGAGCACAGACTGTCTCTCCCCCACTGTTGGGGTGTGAGGGACCGAAGTGGCATCAGTAGCCCTTGCTGTGCATGGCTGGGCGGGCGGAAAGTACAGAGTGGAAGGTTAGAACCGCAATGCCACGGAGCAATGTGGCAGCGGAGGTCGCCTCATAGAGAGAAGTAACTTTTACCAGCTGGTGGTCTTTCACATCACCTGACTGCAAAGATTAAAATACGGGCCTTGCTGCCTCATTGGCTGAATTAAAGAATGACAGCATACAGTGCCAACAAAGGCAAACAGACATATGGAGACAATGACATGAAGCACAAAGGAGCAGGGCTGAAAAAGAGAAGCTACGACAACTGTGAACCCATATTTAAGAGGGGTACATGGTTCACAGTTTCACATGGAGTCCTCCGCCTCCAAACCCCATTCCAGTTACTTTGATTCTTTATTCACCCTCCCCACCCCTCAGCCCACACCACCCCATCCTTAAATCCAGCTGATGAAGGCTCTTTTGTCCACCAGCACCCAGGCAACAACATCAAAGGGCTGCTGGGTGTAAATGCAGAGTGCCCGAAAAACAAAACAAAACTGAAAAATAAAGAAGTCCCAGAGGGGATGGGAGGAACAGCACCCTGGAGAGGGAAGGAAAAAGAGCTGCTGTGTACAGGAGGAAATAAAGAAACGGGGTGAAGGGAAAGAAAGAAAGAAAGAAAGAAAGAAAGAAAGAAAGAAAGAAAGAAAGAAAGAGAGACATCCTTACTCACTTAGTAGCAGTCGTTTGTCAGACATTAATCATCATTTACTGAATACACAAAGGTGTGGGTTGGGTCATTCTCCATTTAATGACGACAATAAACAAATGAAAAACATGACATCAGACTTTGTATGAGACCATTATGACACTTTCTTTGTGCCGGATCATCAAAGCCCATTAGGGGAGACTGAAAGGCCTTCCATTGCCGTTCATGACCACTTCCTCATTCAGCGACGGCTGAATTGGAGGCTTGATGGATTGTTGTGCAAGACAATGTCATGCTTTTGGACTGAGCTCTTTGCTTTGATCTCACTGGATGCCCTTGAAGCTTCAACAAACGGCTGATATGTTAACAACCAGTCTGGTTAATCTAGTTCTATCCTCCACCTACTGCCCTGCCAGTCAGAGCACCGAGGGGAAGGGGACGGTGGAGGAGGAGGGGGTATAAGTGGAGATAAAAGCCTTTCATCTCTGCCCCCATGTGGGACTCCTGTAGAGTCACGCTTTGGCGTGGCGGCGTGCCTTGTCTCGTACCCACAAAGTACCCGCCAGTGACACGCTGACTCCAGAGGCTGGCACCAGGTCTCCAGCCAGCGCCGAGCAAACCCTCTATTCAGCAAAATGGAGGAAACACAACTACATCGGGCCCACAGCTTATAATTAAAAGTCCTCAGCCTCAAAGAGCACAGCATCTCCATCTTAATGGTAGGCTTCCATCTGAGGCATTGGTTTAATACTCACTCTGCGTCCCATCAGATAGTGATGTGGACAGAGGAGGAAGAGAGACATTAGGACTACAAAGAACACATGTGTACCATCCAGGATTAGAGGTTCACTCTTCCCTCAGTAGCCTAATTGCTGGATTGGCCAGATCAAAATCACTTCATCGAGATCAAGGCCACTGTCTTCTTCTTGTCTCACTACTCTGTTGCACAATAACTCAACAAAAGCAGCGACAAACCAGTGGGGGGAAAAACAGAGCCCAGAAGTCGCGGAGCGAAAGATGAATGTAGTTCATGTTTAGAGAGCATGTTGTGTGATTAAGGGCAGCCCACATCAAACACTGTGGTTTAGGAAAACCACCAGTTGAAAAACAAGATGCTTCTTCTGTGCAGAGAGGCGCAGACTGGAGATGCTGTTGTTCAGAAGGCGGACCAGCCCAAACTAAACCGCCTGTCTGTCTCTAGAGACAAACAGGGAAATAGGAGACATCATAGATTCGCAGAAGGACTTGGAACTCATTCCGAGTGAGAGAGCAGGATGAGCGACAGACTTTAATTCAGAGCAGCAAAGCACAACAGATTATTAAAATGTTAGCACGCAGTGAATTTGAAGGATTAATCTTACTTAACTACACGGTTGTTATGACAAGAAAATGTGACTAGAAAAGGTTAAAAAATATGTCTGAATCTGAGACATTTAACAGAGATGTCTTTAAGTCATTTGTTTGGCTTTGCATTTGGACAAAACCCGTCTCATGGGTTCTGTCACGTATCGGTGGGAAACGCTGAATGAAAAGGATGCATAACACCCCCTTTCCCACACAGAGAACCTCTCTGGACAGAAGGACTGCAATATTGTGGCCATATGTGTGAGCTTGTTTACTTATGCTTGCCTTTTTGACTGAAGGAATCTCATGATTTAAACCACAACATAACAGACTAAATTATTAGCATGTTACCACACTACACATTTTTTCCCCTTTGATTGGAACAGGAGAAAGTGTGCATGTGTCGACCAACATTGACAAGGCATCGTGGCGGACGCATGCCCACAAGATGTCTCTCTCTCCTGCTGTCTCTCTTACACACACACACACACACACACACACACACACACACACACACACACGGAAACACACAGGACTCTACAATCTCTTAGGTAAAGAGATGGACGGTTTATTTCTAAAACCCTAATCATGGAAATCTCTCCTTCAAACAATAAACTTTCAACTTTATTTCATCTCTCTTTCCTTGCCAATACCACATCAAACAAATCCTAAGGTCAACAAGGGTCAGCGCAAGGACTTGGATAATGATGAGGCTCAAAGGAAAAGATTGAGGGTGGTGAAAGAGAGATGGTAAAAGAAGGGGAGGGGGGCTGATGGGAACAGAAGAAAGGATGGGGCTGCTGGAGAGAGAGAAGGTGCAAAGGCTAGGTCTTGTAACGACAGACCCCCTGATTACATTGTTGCACAAATAAACAGGCCCTCTGCAGGCTCCCTGGAGTCCAGCTGCGGCGCAGGAGAGGAAAGCTTTCATTTCAGGGGGCTGAGGTCGAGCAAAGCAAGTGATGGGACGGGGCCTGGCTGTCTCCCTGCACCGTTTCCTCACATCTCCATCAGCAAGTCAATGAAGAGGGGGAACAGAGGGGGACGTCTCATTTGAGAAGCTGAGATTACGTGCCATTTCCTGCACTTATAGGCTGCCTGGAAAAGGCCGTCAGCGTGTGGATTAATAACTGTCAATCTCAGAGAGCTACAAAAAGGTTGAAAAGAGAACAAGGATGCTGGATATGTGTGCTTTTTGATGATGATGAGGGGCCATCTGTACGGGGTCAGATAAGTGTTGTAGGGACGAGGCTGAGAGAGACAAGGTTCAGATGCCCTTGAGCCACATCTGTAATCGTCTTTCCTTCACCTCCGACCATTACAGAGCTCTGGTCCGCTCTTCTCTCTGTGTCCTGCAGCTATCAAGGCCCACATCAAGGCATACCCCTGCTAAATGTATGCCCCCCATTAAGGGGCCATCATCAGATAAACAAGATAAACAAGTCCAATTCCTGGCAGGACTGATCAAAGGACTCAATGTTAACCCCGTGGCCAATTCCAAGTAGGCAGAAAAATCAAACACAGATGAGGTCACATGGAAATAAGGCAGGCTAATCCATTGTCCCTTTACGGGCACAGAAAGCAAAAGGGACAGTGAAGAGCGTGGAGGAAAACAATAGTTTGAAAACAGGGAAGCATGCAGATACTTTCTCAATCACATCCGTGCATCTTAATATCCCTGAGGAACTGTGGCTGTTTCCACACAGTGAAAAAAAGACTGCCCGCCAGACTTTGCACAGACAGGTGCACCTGTTCATCACTACACATCAAGAAAAACATCGAGTTTATACAGCAACAGACAGTGAATCCCTCAGATAAGTCTTCAAGGTAATACCAAGGGCAAAACTCCAAGTTGGAAAAAGACATCTTGGCTACTGATCTTGGGTGCAGCGACTTGGCCGAAGTAGTCGACAAGAGTAATACACACACACCCCTTTACTTTCTTTGAATTTTCCTGGTAGATGATTTTGCGTCATCCAGGCCAAGAACTTGCGTATATGTTGGTATTTCATTAATCTTTTTTCCAACGCTCCGGTGTCATCTTACTTCTGTAAATCACCTCTTCCTTAAATGTCAAAACTCTCTCCAGGCGCACGCGTTAAATGAAATGAACAGCTGAAAGGCAAAATCTTGCCAAGTCCGCGTTCATGGATACACTTCCTGATTTATCTCCATATTTCTGCTCCCAGACATCCAAGAGCATTATCAAATACAACAGATTTTGGGACGGACCCCGTGAAGATGTAAAAACGCAAGTGATCTCTCAATCAAAACATTAAAACAAAAAACGTATTTTGAGGACGCAGCATGTGATCATTGGAGTTGCTGTCAACCACCATGAAAAGCTATCTAATGTGACTCGACAATAAGATTTGTTGTAATTTTTTGCTGGCTTCCTTCCTACCCTCTGTATGAATCATCTATCTGAAGATAGCTGATTGTTGAGTCTCGTTCCCAACTCGTCAAGTACTGACGCTTTGGTTGGTGGGTCAGGCTGGCAACCAACAAAAACTGTCAATATTTGATGAGTTCAGAAAGAGACTCAACAATCAACTGTCTGACAAATTGGACCTTTAATGTAAGTACACAACTCAACAATATTTATAACAAAGGTCTACTTGATTTTAGACATTTTTATGTAGAAATGTTTAATAACATATCTCAGTAAAATTAACAAAACAAACGTGGAACTCGTGTTGTTGACTACAAGGTAGGACATAAAAAAAAAATCCTGCTTTCGGTCATGTAATCAGTTCATTCACACTAACACAGGGTAGAAAAAGGACATTCCATTGCTGTCTCTCAAGAGGGCCATATTGAATTGTAATCAAAAGATTATCCCAGAATAATCAAACAGCACCCCATGGGACCACCCACAGAGAGCAGAGAGAAACATGAGACTGGCCACATGCTCTGCTATTCACCAAGACCTCCATGGCATGGACGAACATGAAGGAGACAGGAGGACAGACGGCTTCTGTACCGACACTTGTGAAAGATGTGGCTCTTTTTTTGTGAATGGCATTTATGGACCTCAAGAACAAGTACTTTTTAGTGTGGGGTTCCCCATCAGAGATCTTAAATTCTACGTTATAATTTGTTAAAGCTCGCACAACATGCCGTATGTCATTGTTTGGGTTCCTAGTTTATCACATAATGGGAAAAAGTAGCGTCAAGCAAACAACTCTCAAATGAGCCTGATAATGACAGGCCCAGTCTAAATTTAGCTTGTGTCTCTTTGACAGACCTCTGACTGTCGTAGCGGGAAGGGAGAGCCGTAAACAAAGCTGGCAGAGCTTAGACAAGCATGTGATGGCTGCACTGTGCTGCCTCAGATACAAAACCATGGGGTCCGGAGGATTGGAGAGATACGTGAGAGGAAGTTTACAGACACCACCACAGACTCTGGTTGGCTTGTGGGTCATGGTGTAGCCATGACTGACAGAAAAGTGTTACAAAAGATGAGGGATGCCTGCAGCATGCTGGTGAGGATTGTTATTTTTTCATTGGAAGCTTGTCTAATTGTGGAGATGTCTTCCAAATGAGTGTAGTCGAGGGATGGCTTCAGCTTACGTTGAGAGGTCAGATGAGAAGAAAACATTTAGGCGTCAAGAAGATCTCTTCTTTTCTTCTTCGTCTACAGTGTTGGGTGGAGGTGCTTGTGGTAGGTGGTGGGTACAGGGTAGACAGACCCCACCCAATTCTTTTCAATCCTTGATAATTAAAGGACCACAAATCATCCATAGAGATTTGATGGGTTCAAAGAGACCTGGCTGTCCTCTGCTGTAATTTAAAATTACTGATTTCTGTTATTAATTATACATCTTAAGTGCCTTTGAAGAATGCTAGACTATCCTTCATCGGGAAGCCATAATGTCTGGCGCACAATGAAAAAAAAAAAGACTTAAGAAAGCAAAGAAGCTTCAATTCATTGGCTCCAATGAATCAGAGCTTCCAGGAAAAATCAACAGTCCCAGTCTTATTGTATCATTATTATTTCTCTGTCTTGGTTTTTTTTAGCAAAACACCCGCGTCTGACGTCAGTGTATCATTGTCATTTCAAGAGTCGTCTTGGAAGCAGAGCAAGGGTTGTGATTGAACTCTGAGAGCTGCCCCGGAGCTGTACTTTGAGGAAGAAACCACGGAACCACAGATAATGCTTTACAGTCCACTAGTCTCAACTACTGTCATCAGATTTTCACTTTGTAAGATACTTGTTGTTCCAGTTTCCTCCAGAGCAAAGGGCACTACACTAATGTCAAACTGAAGACGTTTGGTGAGCGTGAGACGTCTGTTAAGAGTTGATTAGTATAGAGAATAAATCAAAGAAAGTGAAATGGATGTAGTCTATATAAATGCCTGGGACAAGAAACCTGATTTTACTTGCCTGAACATGTTGGAAGGAGAAATAATGCATCGTCTCATCATCAAGACCTCTGGACAGAAAGACACTTCTGACATTGTCCTCATTGCCGGGATCATCTAGAGTCATCTGGGCAGAGTTTATGGACTGAAAACAAAAGCGCCATAGTGTCAAGCACACAATAAAAACGAAACCACCTCTGTTGACTGGTTGAAGACGAGGAAGGCACGAGAGACAAGTTCAAACGCTGCAGAGTCTCTTCTTCGTCTACTTTCCACTGGTGTAAAGACTTTTCAGGAGACAGGGGAAGGCATCTCCCTTTCATCCTTCACCACAGACAAACATAGACATATAAAAACATCCATGTTGAAAAGTGGCAATAGTCCTTTTAATTCCAGACAAACCCAATGTGAAGAACTTAATTACAGAACGGGGGCAACCCAGCCCTTTTGAAAATTACACTTACAGTAAGACCTTTGAAGCAAATACATCCTTTATCCTATTTTTTCTTTTGTTCAATGTTTTGTCTCTTGTAAAGCATGCCATTGACTACTGTGGTTTCCAGCGGGTCTCTGTCTTTTCTCGTCTGTCTCCATCTCTGTCAGGCATTCACTCATCAAAGGACTATCTGTCGGACACACAGTAGAGGGCAAAAATATTCAAAAGCCCAGTTGGTTTGATTTTTTTTGCAATTCATGTAATCAATTACCAATCCAAGATTACTATTTAAGAACTTCACACAAAAGTAAAGTACAGTTAGACACATTTTTGCTAAATTTATCATACTGAAGGAAATATTGATTGCCTAGTGTCATGGCTAGAAAACTGTCACATTCAGGTTTAGATTGGCTCTCTATTCTGTCCGCCAGTGGGCAGGATTTTTACCGGAAAAATTAAGACTGGATTTATGACATGAAGGGAGACAGACACCACCTACTTCAGCCCCACCTACTTCTAGCCCCCTTCCTCAAACCGCGGTCATCTTCAAACATCATTTTAATCTCAACTACACACCTGTTAAATTTTGTGAATGCATCTTTCACAGTTGTGGCACTGACAACATACACAGAAATGCAAAAGCCTGGCAAAGTACTCAAAACCACTTCTGTGGTAATTCCTGCTACAAAAGGTGTCTCTAAAACCACATTTTGTCTTGATGACTCACAGACTTGAAAGGTGAAAATAATACCAGCCGATGCTGTAACGGCTGGTGGCAATCTATGTTTGTTTGTGGTTGCTAGCGTAAGTGATTCGGCTTTCAAACAAACACATTAATCCCTAGTTAATAGTACAATTGAGCGTCCCAGCATGGCAACACAGTTTAGTTGCTTTACTTGTAGCCTCGACATTGACGGTAAAGTATTCGACTGTACTCAGAGTGGGAATATTAGGAAACACCATTTGGTGTGAATGAAGATTATGCAATAACAATTTTATTGCCTTTTGTGGACTTATATTCACAAGTCGTAACACAGAGCACAAGCAGCTACAACTGGTGCTGAGAATTAGCCAGATGCTTCTTAACAACCTGCCTGAAGTTGCCAACTGCACCCCCAAATAACACAATCATCTATCAACTATTCATTCAACACAAACATGTGGAGAATAATCCCACCGCACTCAGGTAAAACAACTTCAAAAGTGCATTGCGATCCCATGACATAATGCCCAGAAATGAAAAACAGACGTTTCCATTTTGTTTGACAAGAATGCTGTTAATTCCTTTCGGTTGAGCGTGGGTGTCTGATACAAGTTAAAGATTTCCTCTGCATTAGCTCATTAGAAGGTAAAGCTTTGTGGAGGAGACCTGGCACCAAACCTTCACCTGAAGCCATCAGTAAACCACAGGGAAAGTGAAAGAGGAGTGTTGGGGGCCGTGTTTTACTCTCATCTTTCAGGCGTAGGTGATGCTCTGCCAGGTCTGAGCTACGGTGTTGGGTTCAGTAGTAAATCAGCTTGGTCTCCGATGATCAAACGCTCGTCGTTATTTCCCGCGCTTTCATGTAATCTCATAAAAGGGCCGACCGCTCTGATGGACTGAGCCTGCCTGCCAAGCCAGTCAGGCCTCCCATGCTGGCACCTCAGTGTGTGTGGCTCTGCTGGTTTGTTCTTAAAATCCGAGCTCGGAGGGAAACAAAACAAGGCCAAACAACAGCATGAAGAGCATCCCTGTGAGGATGAAAGTCCAACACGTTGGGGTCACGCAGATAGGAAGGACAGAGCCAGGTAAAAAACACAGGATATAACAATAATACTGTAGATGATAGAAATGTTAGATATAGTAAAAAAAATTCCTGTTTGTCCAGTCTGGTCCAGGTTTTTTATTGACCCATGATGAAAACTGAAAATGGAATAAAAAAGGCTTTATGCTTTCATTCGAGAGGTTTGCATTTAGCAGAAAGCACAGAAAGACACTGTCATCATGTACCAGCTTGACATAAAATTTGCGTGTGAAAAATAGGTGGCAGGAAGAAGAGATGGAGCGTCTTGGTGGAAGACTAATAAAACGTCTGAAAACCACTGCAACTCAGAACGAAAGAGACAAACATCAAAGTCAATAAAGTGGCTGTTTGATCTCCCCAAATGTTTTCTCTCTTCCTAACATAACTCTGGCCCGTTTAAACTCTGGTCTTCATTATCCTCCTCTGCCCTTAAAATCATTAAAAAATCTATCAGGGTCTGACGTGAGAAGGGAGAGCGTAGCGTTTCAGCCATAGAATAAGAGAGTGCCATGCAGTGACCACTTTCGATACACAACATTTACCAGCTGATATCACTTCATCTCCTACCACATTACACATCTTAAGTGGGATCATGCATCGCTTTGAACGGAACGGTTGGCAGTCGTAATGCATGTTCTGTTTGCAGCCTCCAGGGAGGTTTATGGCTCACTGTTTGACAAATGGGCAAGAGGGCAGACACCCACTCCCTCCTCAAATAAAATAAATCAATAACCATAAAAAGGCAGCTATTAAAGCGTTGGATAGCCACACATTAGGAATAAAACCATGATTTTGGCTGCCATGAAAAGGCTTTCAAAGAGGGTGCAGGCCGCACACATCTCTGATAAATAGGTGGTGGGTGCTGGTGTGGTTGGGATGTATCAAACATGTGCCAGTGGGCCAACAATGGTCAAGAACACTGGCAGCTGCAGGACAGCTCATTCACAGCTTTGTGAGATTCAGCCAGATTGGGCAGGACAGAGTCCTGTGCTACAGGTCCTCCGGTAAAACATTTTCCGTACCATTAAGTATTCCTAAAAAATGTGTCAGGATATTTGATTATAACTGACTGTGTTTATCTTTGTGTATCGGTGCCAGGTTGTGTCTTTTATGTTATAGTACGTCGGCATATGTGCGTGTGTACGAAGCCTCAAACAGACAAGGCCACTTGTGCCCATGGCGTCTGGTAGAGCTCGTGACTGTGCCTGTTTAACTCTGCTAACAGAGCACCGTTCCACAAAGCCCATCACGCAACCCACAGATGTCCCACAGGACAGACAGGACTGCGCCGCAACCAACAAGAGGCAGTAATAACCCCCCCAGCCCACACACCCGTGCGCACACACACGCAAATACACACACAAGCGAACAAAACAAACACACACAGGGTCTAGTAGACTGCACTGAATCTTCTTCCGAACATTAAAAGTGGCTCCAAACTCACTTGGACAAAAACACATTTTCTCATGTGACTTTAATAGTCCGTCTGTCCATGTAAATATTCCGGGGGTTTTGTCTGAGCAGGTTTTCAGATGTATGTATGTAACTAAGACTTTTGCCTTCATGTCAGCTCAACAGAGGTTACATTTTTTAGTCTGTAGCACTAAGGGAAGACATCAAAGGTGATTAAGGTCAACATTTCAGCTCAGAGATATCACCATGAACATTTCCCAGTTGATGCTTTACATTACTTTCCCGAAATTGGATGATTAAATATGCAAATAAGGCATTATCTAATAAAAGATTTTCACCTCAACAGCCATGAAAAATATTTTTTCTCTAGACCTCAGGTGAAAAATGTATGCAGTGATTAATTTTGAGGTTTTGTGCTAATTTGGCTATGTAATAGTTCTTCTTCTTCTTCTTCTTTCAGACTAGTGGAAAGAAAACATCCAAAATACATGTTTAGGTGTTTATTTTAGTTAAGATTTCTGCTCTGGAAATGTCTGTTGAATTGAACAAAACTTGGGGATTTTCATAGAGATATTTATGAGTTAATATCTTTACATGTAGTGTCTCCCTTTCGGAACTATAACATTCTGGACACAGTGTCCCAGTCATACTGAATGATCTGTTGATTCTATTTCTTTAGTAGAAAGTAGCTCCCAGCTCACCACTAAATTATGAAGTTGTTCATCAGGCTTTGATTTGAAAAAGGAACAATTTCTTGTGGAAGATGGAAAAGAGTATAATTTATTGTCCGGTAAAAAAAATATATCATTTAAAGATGGCGGTTTGATTGGTGTCTAAACTTGCATTAAAAAGACAATTTTGATGAAACTTGTGAATTACAATGTCATTATTTTGTATTTGTGGGCACAACAAATGTACGGTACAGTGACATGATTCTTAGTGGAAGCCTACAAAAAAAGAGGCAAAATCTTTATTGATCGATGTATATTTACAGGATGTTGTACTGAACTTAGAATTATTCATGGGGTCTTGAAACATCTGAAAAGTGCCTTTTTATAAAATAAATTATTGGCTGTTCATTTTACCTCAAGGGAATCTGGAGCAGTGACATATTTCACTCAAACATATTTGAGTGAAATCTGTTCAGAGGCAGAGGTGAAATCAAGTTTTTCTGTGTGTGTGTGTGTGTGTGTGTGTGTGTATGTGTGTCTTTACATTCACAGTTAGGCTTCTTTGGAGAGTCGCCTGCGGGGCTGACATGCAACGTGAGCTCTGACTTCAAAGCCTGCAAAGAAAATATATAAATACAAAACCATTAGCCAGCTTGTTTTCTTTAGTTAACATTTCAAACACACCGCGGAGTGGATCGTGTTTTCAGTCGCCTCTCTGTAAATCGCATGTTGATGTTGTTTTTCTGACCATCCTGGGGCAAACTGCAGTGCCACAGCTGGGAAGCCCTCAGCACCCTCAAAAAGTGGCTGCACAAACACAGCAGAGTCAGGCAGAGCGCAGCCTCCTTCGGCCAGCGTGGACATCCCTGCCAGCTGCTCACTAAGATACAATTTGCATTTGGCCCTCAGCGCAGCGGAGCCACAAACATAGGTTTCACTGTCAGCAACGTATACAAAAAGTGGTAGCATCACAGCGGAGAAAGAACAGCCGACGGCGCTGAAATACATCATTATATCGGACATACCATTCTCAAGCACGGGGAGAGTAAAAGGCATTTTTATTAGAGACACTAAGAAGTTTATAAACAGAGCCACTTGACACAGTGAACATAGGATTCAAGGGTGATCCTCTGTGTAGACAGATTACCACTTCATTAAACAAACCAAGACCTCAAAGAGTAACAAGCCCTTGGACACGCATACCACAGACAGAGAGAGCAACCCGGATCCTCTAGCCACATGAGACAGTAACAGGCTGTCTGTCCCAGAGGTTATTACAATTCCAAACATTTATTGGAAGGAAATCAAAAAATGCGTGTCTTTTTTGTCTCCCCTTCTTACTTCTGCCCACAAAATTACATTTGAGCAATAAAAATGTTTATATGTTAGGTATATAAATGCTCGGGAATAGCACTTTGCGACTATTTTTGAACCCGCTCGAGGCTGAAATAACATCATAAAAAGACACATGAATCAGTAAAAATAATGCTCAGAGGGAAAATAAAACCTTCCTCTTTTTCAAGTAGCTATTATAAAAAAGGCACAGACAGCTGTCAGGAGAACAATTCGAAGTGTGTGACCGCAGCGCGAGTATGACCGGAATAGGCTGTAAAAGCATAATGAAGCCTTGGCTTCAGCAGCATGAAGGCATGCATGACAAAATCAGTAAAATGTGAGGAAAGATACTACGATTATGGTCTGGTCAGCTAAGTTTGAAGAGGGGGCATTTTTTGTCAGTGAATGCATCAATCTTCTTGAGTCAAATCACTCACTAAAGTAGTCATATTAAAGGAGAAATTCAACATTTTGGGGAGAACACATATTTGCTTATCTGCTGAGCGTTAGGTGAGGTGAGAGTCTCATGTCTGCATAGTTCATATGTAGTCAGCAGCTGGCTAGCTTAGCTTACTCAGACTGAGTGCACGCTAATGCTTTTATCTATGAAGCTAGGGCAAAGATTTTGACTTTAAAAAGGGTATAAACGACATTTTTCAAATACATTTTTGATTGCGTGTCTCCCAGAGACTTGGATTACACTGGACGAGCGGTTTGGTTTTTTTCATAAAATATTTCTTAGTCTTTTGTTTGTGGTAGGTGGATTTGTTTCTGTTGAATAGAGCCAGGCTAACCAGTAGCTTAAAGCCTATGTGAAGTGATCACCCAAAATGTCACTCTATTTCTTTAAATATGAGGTTAACATGTGTCAAACAAATGATCTTTTTATAATGACATTCATATCATCAGATATAGTATAGGTCACCACATTTGTTAAGACACCTGCAGGATGTAATTTGCTGAACCAGTTTTGAGCAGTTTGGAAACCGAAAAAGCATTTCACCTGATCCAATCAGAGACAAGAAACAGATGAGCAGTGCCACATTGACACCGCTGCAGAGGAAAAACAGACCCGTTCTCACTTCAAAGAGCCAGGGGGATGCTTTTAAAAATCAACCGGCAATAAACTACAACAGAAGTTCATCGCTTTTCCACGACATGAAAGGGATTTTCAAAGTTACGTCTCCTCAAGTGAGCACCCTCTCTCTGCCCCGACTCTACCCCTAAACAAAGTTCATATCAGTCGGGGCTGCCACATGGCACTGAGGCTGTTTACATGGGAGGCGTTACCATGGGAGCGGCCAGAGTATTTACATTTCAAAGACAGAGGACAACACGTCGCTGTTTAATGTAAGGAAGAAGGAAAGAGCAGGAAAAACCTGATACAATTTCTATGAATGAAGGGCTAAGTTTTTCAAGTCTTTCATCCTGTTACTCCTGGAGTTAAACGACAGAAATTATAATGATAAATTTACAGAGGACACTTGTAACTTTTGGAGTTTATCTTGGCATGGGAGTAAATTACACCTAGAGACTAGAGAGATGCATGACTAATTGAAGAAATTACAGAAAGTCCATGTGAGAGAGCAGCAAAACAACTGCATAACATGAACCCTTCGCTCACTCCAAAATGTGTGGAATTACACCTTGTGTGCACAGAGCGAAGACAGAACAGGTATTGTCACCTTGATGAGGTCGTCCAGCGGGTTGTCACAGTCTGACAGATCAGAAGAAGAAGAGTCATGACAAGAAGAGAGACAAGACGACCTGAAATACTTGCCAAAGCTGTCGCTGACATTGTGTGTCAGGTTGGTAGGAGGAGGAGGTCGAGAAGGTGACAGGTGACAGAGCCTGCAGACGATAGCTGTGTCTGAAGGTCGAGCAGAATCCTGAGCAGTTGCAGCTCCCTCCTGAGGTAACTGTTTGAAACAGCATATGCTGCTTGAGACGTCTCATATTTTCCTTTCAATTTAAGGGAATTTCAGGGTTTAGGAAATCACCAAGATAACTGTTGATAAGGAACTCGCAGAAAAGCTCATTCAGAAAGTCTTATGTCTGTGTTGTTATGTGGAGGGCTGATGTCCTGCAGGATTTTGTTCAACACGTCTGGTCATTCCAGATTTGCAACTACCAGGTATAGATTTATAATTATCATCGGCAACACTTTTGCTTAAAATGTTCATGTACACTGATGTTGAGCCGTGGGAGATGTTGCAGAACAGTCTACAGGCAGACAATAACTATAAACTGAGTGTTTTAACTGATCCTGAGCTGTTGTGACAAGCTGGAATGATGACGTTTCACTACATGGCTCTAATAAGTGTTAAACTGCATCAAATTTGTACGCGATTATAATTTTTTGACAAAGTTAGATGATTTAATTTAATAATGTAAAATATGACATGAAGAAAGAAAGAAGCAAATACAAAAAGGCTCCATCTCAGTCTTTGGGTGTATTCCACATCTCTGGAAGCCCCAAGATCCCAAATTGATTTGAAACAACTTCATTAACACAATTTTTAAGATGAAATTGTCTCTGCAGCTGCTAAGATAAATAGCATTAGCGCGCCCCCATCTGAATTCAGAGCACAAAATCAATTTGGGGCTTCCAGAGACATGGATTACACCCGAAGACTGAGATGGAGCCTTGTGCTTCAATGCTGTTTTGCTTTAAAGCTCTACAAATCTTTACTGAAAATTTCATCTGACTTTTTATCGTCATGAGAGTAAGAAGGACTGAATTTTAATTTTCGCCAACATGCAAACTTATCTTTTAACAATATTATGTTTTATATCTATATCTATCTTGTACTAACACAATTTAATATTAAATGGTGTGAACTGGATATCAAATGGGAGGCAATGACACATCTAATAAGACTGGCGGTCTCAGCAACCGTCATTCATTTCTGTGTTCATTTTTAACCCTGTACGCATTCCTCAGCTTCATATGTGGCGCTCACTCTGTGCTGAAAGAGAAATTAGAGGTAAAGATGACAAAAACATTCTGCAAATTACAAGGCTTTGTGTTTACTATTCTGAGCTCGAACATGGCATTCAGTCCAGCAGCATGCTGGCTGCTTTTAGCTTTTTCTTGTCTTCAAAATGAAAAAAAAAAAAAAAGAATAAGAAAATACCACAGCCGACTGGAAGTACAGAGTGAAAAAAGAAAGGCCGTAATTAGAGCAGAGGATGAAGAGAGAGACAGAGAGAGAGAGAGCGAGAGAGAGAGAGAGAGAGAGAGAGAGAGAGAGAGAGAGAGAGAGAGAGAGAGAGAGAGAGTCCCCAGCAGGAACTCTCATCTGCTCATCTTCATTTGTCCCTCACATGAGAGCGCGGTCGACTCTGGCCTTGTTTAGCA
>OMLP01045443.1:0-11230 GCA_900302685.1 Spondyliosoma cantharus
ACATTGTCAGTGTTAAAATGTATAGTGTCTTCCATGTTTTGAGATGTTTTTATATTGATTTTATAATTGTTTTTTCATGTGTGTCTGTTGTTGAGGTATGCTTATTTCTGTGAAGCAACAAATTGTAGCACTGTGCCCGAGGCAAATTTCCCCCTCGGGGACAATAAAGTTAATTCTGTTCTATTCTATTATGATTTCTATTAATACTAAAGAACAACATTTGACAGACAAATGATAATTATTTTTCTTCATTTATTTTTACATTTATTCAGCACAATGAGAAAAGGGAGAAGGTGTATTAAATGTACAATAACTATTCCAAAGACCACTCAGTAAGACAACAGGCAGATGACAAGGACCACAAGACAGACCAGCGTCTCTAGCGCTATCTTTTTAGTCCCTGCCAGAGACCATGGTCCCTGGACAGAGCACGGAATCGGCTACAACCCCTGCTGTCATTTCTCTGTCCTTTACAGGTTACTAACTTGGCAAAAGACACATATGACCGCTACAATGTTTATTTAGATTGTTAATGCTGCTCACCGTGTCACGGTGTGGCTGTGTCGGCCTGAGGTTGCTGCTGTTGTGTTTTCCCTGTCTGTCTTCCCCTTCCTCCGTCCCTCCCTGTGTGTATGGCTGGAGGCGTGGCTACAGCAGCAGAGCGGCACACCTGCACTTCATCTCCTCATCACCTGCAGTCTACTTAACCCTGGTCTTCCCCCGACTCCAGTGCCAGATTATTTCCGTAACTCACGGTGATCGTCGAGCCCTTCTAAACCCTTCTCGTACCTTTGTACGTTTAACATAATTTGTGTGTTCCTTGTCGAGTATTAACTCACTCCTGTCACTCGCCTGCAGCACTCCTCGCCGCTGCTCTATCTGCCTGCCTGCCAGCCTAACCTCCGGGCTGTCCGACCCATGGGCCCCCGGTCAGCACGTCCCGACAACCCAGGACTCCGCATCAGCCCGTCCCCTCTGTTTTGTCTCCCGAATAAAACCCCCTTGTCTTTGACTCAAGCTCCGTCTCCGGCCTCTGCATCTTGGGTTCTAAAACTCGAAACGCAACAAAAAAATTTCCATCACATGTTGTCCATAATTAGATGTTACACAGCAGAAAGCTGACCGGAAACAGAGGGTGACAGAGAGGCCATAGAACAGAGCAACGAGGATTGGACTCAACCCACAGACACTGTAATTATATAGTCAGCATCTTGGATTGCTGGGGTGCCGTGACACCTCTTAGTTTCAAAGAACTTAGCCAGACCCAGAATAAACAATGACAAGCCACCTCTCACGCCCAAGGTGTTGTGGATGTGTGTTTGTGTAGCTCTTTCCTCCCTTTCCTTGCCTATCGTGAGTGGCGGCTTACACCTGATTCCCCTTCACAATCAAGGCCTGGGCTTTTAAAACCAGAGGAGAGAATCACACGGGTGCTGGTGGGCCAGATGGCAGCAGTGTGCTGGGAGAGTGGTTGCAACCTTGAGTACTTGTTGTATACCCTTGATTGGGAGGTGCTTATGATTTGGAGGAAGTGTGGTGAACTTCAGTTTTGAGTTTCGATTTAACTTCGACTATCCTTTTTCTGTTGTAGGCAGACCGGCCTCTTCCTTTCTGACAAGATTTGTTTGTCATGAACACAGTTTACTTTTTGTGTTAAATTGTAAATTAATTGTTTTCTTCTTCTTTTACCCTAGTTATGTTTTTATTTATTGCTCCCCTCATTGCTGGCCATTTGTGGATGGAACACCACCTATTTTGTCATTTGGGTATAAGGACTTTAAAGTGCCCGACCTCATCATGTTACTGTTGAATACAAAAGTCATCTTATCACAAAATACTTCCACAAGCAATTGGAAATACCCTGTTAGAGCCGCAGTGCTGAATATAGAATGTGCGACAACGATTTCTAACAGGCGTAAATCTGCAGTTGACCGCTGAAGTTGTCACAGGTTACATTGGACACGTTTGTTTGGGCAGGAAAAACCATAGTGCGCCACATGTACTGCATGCAGGGGGGGCACCAGCGTGCAGAGTTATATATGTACATTTCTTTACATTTTCTCCACATGGAACTGCACCCTAGAGGGCAATTCCATCAATTTCCTTCCTCGAGTCCACCAGTGACTGAAGATAAAAGGTTTTTTTCATTGTACCTGCAGTGAAGCATACCTACAGCAACGGATCATCAGCTGGCATTTAAATGTTATAATCACAGAGCACAATGAAGATGAAGAAAAATGACTGCACTCACGAGACAAGGAGTGACAACTTGAAGTCCCATTCCTGTTTTTACCCTGAAGAGATGGGACAGACGCGTGAATCATAATGCACAAAAATACTTACAAATGTAAAGATCAATGAAATCTTCATGGGGGTTTGTAAGGAGTGGTTTGCAGTGTATCATTAAAAAAAAGAAATGTCCCCGGAATATCAGGGAAATGTCAAAGCTTTCATAGCTTAGCATGCTGTGCGGTGTTATACGGCTGAATATATTCACATCATATGCAGTGGTAGACAGTAGCAAATATCATTTGATTTTATGAAAATGCCACACTTACTTAAACATATTTAAAGAATTAAATGTATCTACTCGTGTTGTCTTCCCTTTCTCATGAATATCACCCAATGGAGATTTATTCTGACCCTAACAAAGGAAGCTTATTTGTGTAATAAAAGATAGATTTGCGTAATGGCCACTGTTATGTGGCAGCATCCTGTTATTGAAGCGTTCTTTTGATGGACAGGGACAAAAGGAAGCTGGAGGGATGTGGGGACAGGAGAGGAGAGGGGAGAGGGAGGGATAGGGGGAGGCTGCACAGTCAGGGTAACAGGAGAGGGGAACGTATGTATGGAGAAAGGATGAGGACGAGCACAGGGGAGTCAAGGAGGAAATGGTGAGTAAAATAGAGAAGACTGAGAGAGTTAAAAAGGATCAAAGAAGAGTGAGGAAACAATGGGGAGAAGAACAAAAGGGATAAGAGAAGACCAGTCGTATCTGAGGCCCTCTCCGGAGATGCTGTTTTTCATTTTTGTGACTCAACTGTTATTACGACAATCATACAGTCACTGATGTGTCAAATTTCCTTGGATTCATTTCCAGAGAAAGCAGAACTTGGGAGAAGAAAGGGCTCTTCTGATTAAAAATGTAAAACTACCTTAAAATAAGCAAAACAGCCATTTTCGGGTAACAAATAGTCCACGTAATTTAAGACAAAAATGAGGGTTTAGGGAACGCTATTCGAGAAAAGATTTTCATCCTGAATAAACAAACAATGTAAATGAAAGAATGAACATCTACCAGCTGCAAAAGTTACAGAAATGAACATGCAGCTCTTCTTCTTCACTGCATTAGACTGAACTTCAAATTGAATGAAATCCCCCGGTATCTTTTTTTAACGTCTAATATTTCAGGGAGCCTTGTAAAAGTTTTGTCTAATAATGTCCCCTTGCTCTGTCATTATCAGAAAACGACGGGCCTGGCTAGTTAAACACAGGTCAATAAAAGAGTCCATCAGACGAAGAAAAGAGGAATGTCATTTTCATAAAGATGTGGTTAAACAGAGGGTAAAATCACTACATGAAATTTGCCTAGATGATCCTCTCTTTTTCAAATTATCGCGGAGAGACGGTCGTTCATTTTTCTTTAACAAGCAGTGTCAAAGGAGGTTTAACTGCAGAGTACACACAATGCACACATCCAGTACTTCATTTTTTTATCTGCTCTTCAAATTAACATGCAGCTCATACAAGGTATTAATCATTAGAAAGTTAAAAACGAACAAATTAAGCACCAAGGTGAAATCTATGATGAGCCGTTCAGGACAAAATTCAAAGTCAGATTCTGACACAGGCACAAGAGAAACCGCATACACACACAATCAGAATGTAAAGCAAGGTTTAACTTGTGTGTCTGTGTGGTAATTCAAGAGATTTTCAGCGTAAAAGACACCTATTTTTCAGTAAATTTCCCAAATGGTAGTGTGGCCAAGGGACTGAAACGGGCTCAAACGTAGGGATTGACTGCCCTCTCTGGTGTAAAGAAAAGGTGAAACGGTTGCATTAAATTCATTGGTAATATTTCTCTTAGAATATTGTTGTTCATTCTTATGCTTTAATTAGGTGAGGAGAGGTTACAGGTCACTCCTCGCTAGCCAAGAAGAACTTTCGTGAAGCTTTACAGTCGTGTACGGTCCTGACATTTCATCATGCCCTGTACTGACAGCTAAAATAGTTTTCAGACCAAACTCACAAGCCCAAAGCCATTATTTTAACGTCAAAACTCTCTCTTGCGCTCATTCCATTTTCCCTTCTCCTCGTCTCTATCCATACAAATCTGTTTGTTTTTTTCAGTATTTTCTCCCAACTCTGCTGTACTCTGCTGTTCAAAATCTCTGTTTTCTGACAGATCGATGTGACCATTCCAACACGCACATATGGATACAAGCGCCAGTCAGTGAGCTAGTATGAGGAAAAAATTAATTATTGTATCCTGTCACACAAAATCAGACACACACACACTCTCACATGCACACACATCTTTGACATTGATGTCTCTGAAATAGGACACAGTTCACTTAGCTGTAACAGTAATCAGCCATGAGTTTTTCTCCCTGTGGTCCCCCCCTTTCCACCCTTAAGATTCAGGGGCTGAACTCTAAGTGAGTGTGAGTGTGGGCAGCTTATACAGTATATATGTGTGTGCGTGTGTGTGTGTGTGTGTGTTTCTCCTATTTATCTGCATATGTGCAGCATGCATGCTAACCCTGAAATCGCTCTGACATGATCATTTTATCCAGGTGTATTCGATGCACATCCTTTTCTTTCACCGTCCCCTCCTCCATTCGCCTCTCTTTCCAGGCGCTGCCTCGCATTTCCAATCCAGCTCCCCTCTCCTCCTCTTAAATAAGTCATTCTCTCGTTCGAGGAGTCCTCTTGTCCACCTCTCTTGCTGTTGACACTCATATCTGCCTGCGTACATCTTTTCTTCTCCATGTGTTACCCTTTGTCTGTCAGCCTCTATCACATCTCCGACTCTCCGACTCTTCTCTTTGCTTTTTTTTTTACCCCCTCCTCTCAATCTCTCAATGTCACTCTATGACATTGTCATGAATTGGCAGTTTCTTTTTTCCGTCTCTCGCTGCTAATTCAATTAACAAGATGCCATCTCCCCAATTAAGCTTTCCAATTACCGCGCCGCGCTCGGTCCGAATGAGAGTCGCGGACCGTTTGGTGAAGGTTTTCCTTTGTGCTAGAATGTGGAATTAAAATGGACTCGCAGCCTGTGTGATAAGACCTGCTCGTCATCAACAGAAAGAGAAAGAAACTATTTTTTTTTTTTTTTAATGTTCCCAGCTCCTTCGCTGTGATTGCTCTTTCTCCTTACTGTTTGGGTGGTAATAGCGGGTTTGGTCCCACCTCACTCTGACCTGATTCAGATGTGCAACTCTGTGCATTAACAGTAAGTAGTTAGAGCAGTAAAAGAAAATCTCTGACACACAAAAATGTGGAAATGTAATCATGATTTCTGAAAAAAAAAAGCCTACCAACCTCTCAGACAAAAAAGCGTCCACAAAGCAGAAAAACTGCTCTTTGTGGACGCTTTTTTGTTTTCTGTTGAAAGGCACATGTCAAAAAAGAGGAAGAACATTACAAAACAGTATAAATGAGTGAAATTGTATATTCACAATGATCGCCATCCACAGGGGCGCTGCCAGGGATTTTGGGCCCCATGAAAAAAATGTCATATTGGGCCCCATCACCACAGGTCACATAACTCTACCTTTGCAACTGTCTTGTCTCTTGTAGTCCAATGCTTACAGTATGATGTTTACTGTGAGTGAGCTGTGCTAATATAACACTGTGCAGACATTCATGCAATAGTATGCACACAGTGGAATTCACTTTTTGATGCAAGACTAATATGCTCTATAAGAAATATACCTTTCTTCTTTTTCATAATATTAGAAAAAGAGAGAGAGAGGTAAATTCCCACAGACAAACAAGTAAAGACAAAGAGACTGTTAGTTGTGTTACTACATTTTAAATAAAATATTATATTAATTATGAATGATAATTAATTCATAATTAATAATAATTATATCTGTCTTGAACACCACATACAAGTCATTTGATTTATTTTATTTTCACTAAAATATGCCTGTACTTTAGCCGAGGGAATCACAGAGCCACATTATCATCCTCTCAAGATACAAGCCACTTGTCTGTGTTACCGATGTTCAGCTATACATCAGGCGGTTGCCCTTTTATAAATTGTTTTCATTTTCACAGAATTTAATAATAGTTTAGATTGTGTGTTTAATACAGTTGTACTTTTTTTTTTACTTTAACAACATGTACATGCGGGCCATCATTCAAAATTAAATAGCCTGAAATTGACAAACTAAAAAACCTCAGGATAAATGAAAGAAATGAGAAATGAAGAAAATAATATGCATCCAGCTTCTTACACCTCCAGATGAATAATTAAAATTCACCAGTAGTAAAAGAGGTGCATGCATTATTCAGGAAAACAACAGCATGTTTCACAAGTCCTAACTCCTATTCAAGTAAAAGAGCACAAGTAGAATCTGCAAAATTAACTTAAAGTATTCAAAGAGAAGGTTCCTCCTACAGTTCAAATTGCTCCTATTAGATTACTTATTTCAAGCACTTTATATAGAGTTGTGTAGTTCAGTGCAGTAGCTCGCAAAAAGGAGGGTTAAGTCCCCACCAGGTCAAAAGATTCATTTGACTGACAACTACTAACACTGGTAGCACATGGCTGACCACGCAACACTACAGGTGAAGACAGGGTGATAAAAGCATAATTATAAACAGAATTTTAAACAGCAATCACTCCCACAAACAACCCCAACAAGAAATTTTCACATAAGAAATGTAAATCTTTCTCATGTGAATTACATAATTGATATGCAGTTGTTTTCTTTATTATTATTAAAATTTCCTCAGGTGGAGACAAAACATGGCAAACAAAATCACTTGATATTCAGTTAACATGTCCACAGACCACATTTTCTCATGCGATTGTCTATTTTCACATGTGAAGTAACATTTTAACATTTGAAAATGTAATATTGTCACCTGTGAACTTTGATTGATTGACTTTTTTTTTTTTTTACATATTAATGAAGATTCACACATAAGGAGTTTACATTTTTCTCATGTGAATTACATACGTTTACACTGATTTTATTTTCACATGTGGATTACAACTTCCAGATATTTTATGCAAGATCCTTATCTGAAAAAGGGAAATTAATGTTAGGTAAACACTAAAGGCTTTATAAAGCGGCATAAAATGAAAATACTGACTACTTACATGAGTAAAGGTACTTTTTTGCCACTAACAGCTGAATATTCCCTCATCTTCCCTATCTGTTGCCTTTAAAAGTGGCATTATAGCAGTTTGCCTACAGTTACAAGCACTGTGTTTATTTACAGCGACCTACACAACTTGTACTAATCACTGTGCACACAGTAAAGTAAGACAGCCGATCAATAGGGGGCTCGGGAGCTGTTATCACTCATTCAAATAAACTCATAATTAATGAAGACTACATATCATCACTACCAATGCACCATGGCACCGGGCACTGTTATTTTGGGCGAGGGGAGGCAGCGTCTACCTCTCAACCTTGATTATCTTTGGTGTTTGTCAGAGTAACATTGTGGAAACTAGCAGCAGGTGCAGGGAGCTGATTAGAATCTGGCACACTCACGTGATGATGACTCATCGAAACACATGCCGAGATGGAGAAGGAAGAGGAAGCGGAGGGCAGGCCCAAATCATCAGCCTCTCACTCTATCTCGTCCGATCTCTCTCATGACTTTGTCAAAAGGCAGGCAGATTAGGAAAAAAAACAGCACTAATTAAAACTTTTGTGTAAAAACTGAATCTAATTGAGCGGGTTGATTAAGGAGCTTTTCAGATCTTCGCGAGGCCATCGACGTGCCAGAGTTACGAGCAAGGGTAAAAACTACATCAGCTCAGATTGGATGTGAGGTTGTCAAAACAGGGCCCAATTAAAAAAGTTAATTCATTAAAACTTGCGGGACTTGTAGACGGACCTGCAAGATGAGTGATTTATCTGATGTTTATTTCAGCGCGGCTCCCGTTCTGTGTTATTTCTGAGCGGCTCTGTGTCCTTGCTCTCTCAGAAAAGGGATAAGAAAATGCTGCACTTCTCAGCAAGTTAATGTGCGGTCTAATTAAAATGTTAAGAACATACTGGGCTCGGAGACATGTAAGATTACTTAATTGCTTAGTTGTGCAGCAGCAGCCATTTTTGCCCACCTTGAAGCATTTATCAGATCTATCTGACATGATTGCTGGAGAGAGGTCCATCTTGGATTTTATGCAGTGGTGCAAATTTTGAACACTGCGAGAAAAGATTAAATCAACCAAATTATTCCTTGAATGGTCTGACTGACTCTGAGTGCGGGTGAGAGATAATTGGTTAACAGCTATATGCTTTTTCTTTCAGGTTTGTACTGCTCGAGCTGTTTTCATCTGCAGTTCATGAGTTCAAATTTAGCTCAGTTATAACTTTGTTTTGTTTTGTGAGTGAAATTCTGCAATTTCAGGTGATAATTATCATTGGTTCATCACCACGAGTAACCCCTTTCGCATTGTTATTTGAAATATTGTTATCATGAAAGCATTGATATTAGCTACATTAAAGTTGCAGTATGTAAGATTCATTAAAGCCTTCAAAAATTAGCAGCATTCATTAACAGAATATTAAGACATCTATGTTTTCTGTTGCAGAGGTCTTAATGTAGTAAGTAAGTAAGCATGCTAACCGGCTAGCCCCCAGCCACTTTGCACAGTAAGACCTGATAGTCTGATGGTAGGTAACCACAACACTCCAACACTGCGCTGATCTCCTGGTCCAGGCAGAGTCAGCTAACACGATCGCTAGCTGCTAACTGAGCTTACTAGCTGAGAGCAGCTACAGTTAGCAGCTGCAGTAGCAGTTACTCTGATGGTATGCTGACATGAGTTTGACAGGTTGCACATTCTCACACATTGCTCCTTTAATGGGGCCACCACGGACATATTTGAAACTAGCTTATCCACAAGTTTGCTGGGAGGTTGCCAGCAAATTGATTATGGGCGATACTCCAGTGCACGGCTGCGCTAGCTTAAGCATCGTAATAACTGACAGACTGGTGGCACTTTCAAGGCTTTAGAAGCGCTAGCTAATGTCATGAATAATTGACACACCACACCAATTCTTTTAAGAAAGAGGATTAGCGATTAACGAAAGTACTTCACACTTCACAAACAAACTTTGTAATGGGTTACATATAGCTGGTGCAACGCAATACAGGTGTAACGGGAGGGTTCGTAGGTGGTGACTGCACTACTCTTTATGAAAAGAGAGAATAGCATAGAGACAGATAACTTCTTGAACTGCGTTTTTATATTCCCCATAAAATGAACAGCTTCACAAAACACACCATTTCCTGACTGTCACTCACTTTCGCTGTACCAGTGAATCAGGAGCCAGCAGAGCCTGGACCAAGGTAAATGCAAAGAAAACCAGAGGGGCAAATTCAACGGGTCACTGTAACTGCATTTAACCATGCAAATAATAACTGTAATCATGAATCTATAAATAGCCAGTTGTGTACACATTGTAAATGTATTTTTAGCAAATTAACTCAAATCTATGAATTAACTTCTGAAATACATAAATTGGCTTTACTTCTGAACCTTACACAGGTATGTCAGTCCACTCCAGAGAATATTTGTAGACTGAATATGTGTGTGTGTGTGTGTGTGTGTGTGTGTGTAGCTTTAGTCACACTTGATTAGTAGCGTACAGACAATGTAAAAACATAATTATGATCAAGTCAAAAGAAACATCCTGAGAGATCTTTTTAATGAGGTTCTTATGATAACTCTGTGGAGGTTTTGAAGTCTCAGTACAATAAAGCATCTGCTGTTTAGGAGAAGTCAAATAAATAAAAACAGGTTTTCTCCACAGACTAATGGAAAGGCTGATACCATTCATCCAAATTCTATAACTATTCTATATCTATTCTCTGCATGTTGAAAGGGGGTTGGAGCCGATCCCAGCTAACGATGTGTGAGCGGCGGATACGCAGGTCTCCCGTTCATCATAGCCCTGACGTTCACACTCACACCTACAGGCGATTTAAAGTCACCAATCAAACCTTATCTGCATGTCTTTGGACTGTGGGAGGAAGCAGTACCATAAAGGAATCCACACAAACACAAGGGGGGGCATGCAAACTCCACACAGACAGAATAAAGCCCGGGACCTTCTCGCTGTGAGACACTGCGGCGCCGTGTCCCCCTAGGCGGGATAATGACAGCAATAATCAGTACACCTTAATGAGCAAAGTAATGAACAAACAATCTCTGGATTAGAGCCTTTAACTCCTGCTGGGCCCACCCATGCTCAGACTCAAAGCTCTTGTGCAACAGTACCATGAATCACTCCGGACCGCAGCGTCCACCAGATGGCATCGATATGTTCATAAATGACAGACGACAGCAGATGGAGAAAGAAGCAGTCAAGACGACATACTGTAAGGGACGGAGAATGGCAGAGTGGAGCAGATGGAGAGAATTACTCAGAGGAGAGCGGGGGGATTTCAGAGTAAAGAAAATAAAAGTGTATGTACAGAGGAGAGGGAATGTTGAGGGTCAGGCTACAAATCTGTTCAAGTCCAGGGCTATTACTGGACCAGGTGAAAGGAGGCCAAGAGGAACTAAACTTTACTCTATAAGATGCTGTTTTTTCTACATAAGTGTGTGGTCTTCTGTGCCACATGAAAGCATTTTATAAAAACAATCCATTTTGGGCTTTTAGGGCTATCTGTTAGAGAAAGTTGAAATATTTGACCTTTGCTTACAGCCTGTTAATCCCCGTCTTTCCCAGTGAATCCAGTCATCGGGCATTGTCTCCTTTTTTCCACCCAGTGTCTTTGGTGGCACACACACATCTCAGGAACACAACAGAAGAAAAGAGAGAGAGAAGGGATTTTGAGGCGTAGCTCAAAGGAAACTGGTGAGCCCTGTCTCTCTTTTTCTTGGCAAGTGTGCTGCTTCTGGGGATTATGCTCAGGTGTGTGTGTGTGTGTGTGTGTGTGTGTGTGTGTGTGTGTGTGTGTGTGTGTGTGTGTGTGTGTGTGTGTGTGTGTGTGTGTGTGTGTGTGTGTGTGTGAGTGTGTGTGT
>OMLP01045443.1:13954-30232 GCA_900302685.1 Spondyliosoma cantharus
AGGTCAGTATTTTCCCTTTTTTTAAATTTTCACAAGCCACTGAGATTAATTTATTTATATCATGCGAATACATTTTGTTTGTAAAAGTTTTTCCTGCTGTTCTGATGTTGTGAAAGTGAATAAGTGGTGTGGGTTTTTTTTCCTCTTCACCTCTTGTTTGCCTTTTTAGAAATCTCTGGTGTTCGCCGTTACAGGTTGCCGGTTTTCTTTGTGTTTTTACGCTCAGTTTTGTTTACTCTCTGGCCCCCAGTGCACCGCGATAAAAGTTCAAAAGGGCATAAATTGGAATTGAAACAGTGTTGGCGGTGTTCAGTTTGGGTGTGTTTTACCGGTCTTTCATACAAATGAAGCCATTACTCCTCCAGCCATTGGGCTGCATGCTTACTGATTTACATTTACAACTTTCTGTGATAGTACTCAAGAAAGTTAAGTTAAATAGCCTGTCAACTAGTGGGTTAAATGTTTCTTGGTTAGTTGTTTTTATTTTATGTTATTCAAGAAATCATTTCCCATATTTCTTCTGCTGGGTAGAGGCTGGATTGTTGCATGGAGAGGAGCTTTTCGAGAGGCTGTTCAAAATCAAAATCATATTAGTGTAACGGATTAGACCATATTATCAAATTGTCTATGAGGGATTTATTCACATGTGAATGGACTGAGTGGCAACGAAACCTGCACTTAAAATAAACTTATTTTCAGTGGTCTTCGATCAGTGTTCTGTTGTTTGAAATGTTAGTTTCCATGTTAGCAGTGAAATACATTGTATATACAATTTCTTTTTCACATATACATCACATCAGCTGATAAAAACAAAACAAAAAAAGGATATACCGGGAAAGGTATTTAATACTGACATTAAACTGACATTTGCCTCAAAAGCACAAATGTGGACCTCGTGGTGCTGCTGACGAAAAAAAGTCAGGGCCGGTGCTGCAAGAAAAATCAGGAGATCACCAGAGACAACAGGTTCCATCCTCCGGGAACTGTGAATATCGTAACTGAAATTCATGGCTGTCATTATGATAGTCATTTCGTCGCTCAGCTTCTCTGCTGGAAAACGAAGGGCTGGGCAGTGAGTCGAAGGGGAGTGAAGGAGTTCAAGTATCTCCGGGTTTTGTTCACCTTTGAAAACAGTTTTCTTTATGTACAGTATGTGTGTGCATTGTATGGCTGTTTGCACTGCCTCGGGTCAGATGTGTTTATTTTTTAATTGTAGTGAGCTTTAAATAATATTTAGGTTTGTATTTCAATTTTCCAAAAAGCATACTGGTCATCATGATGATGCAGTCCCCTCACTGTTTTTTATTTCCTCTATATTGATGTTGTTTTGGTCCCCGTGCTGCACAGAGTCCACCCAGCTTCCAGCCCTGAGCCACCAGGCTTTGACAGAGCGACCCCCTCAAGATACCACTTAAAAAGGTCACTGGTTCAATTACTGGCTACACTGGTCCACCCGGCAGGCCTCTTAAGATGTACCATCTCCTCTCCTTGTGCTCATTAAGTTGGGTCCTAATGTAAAACGTTAACATTTACATACATATGATGCCAATTACTGTCAAGAGTCCCCAGCTTTTGAAGAGGTGTGGGAGCTGGATTGCATGCTCGATTGGTTACCATGGAGACGCCGGAATAGAAGGTCAGTGTCGTGGACGAATAGGACGAGAGAGCGGGAAGGAGTGTGCTCTTTAATTGGGTTATTTTGCTTACCTGATGTCCATTTGATAAACGAGATATCTCTTTTTTTATGTATTGTTTTCTTATGAGTCTCTGCGTCCACCCTGTGTATCATCAGTGAATTATTTTTGTCAAATTTTGTCATTAAGGGGAGATTACCAAAACAACTAAATACAATAACAGCCCACAAAGTACACAAAAACACTTACTTAGATATTACAAGCCGTATACAATCATCAGCAGGTAAAAGGTTCAACATGGTACAATATAAAGTCACTTATCAGTGCAACATACACAGTACTTACACAGGGATAAGATGCTACTTCATTTCATGTGTAAATTAGGCAATCTAAATGCAGTGAGGACAGAATGAGACGCTGCTTCTGTTGTACGTTCGGTAGCAGATTTTATACAAAAGGCCTCATCACTTTTATCCAACCGCCCTATTGCAACCGGCATCAGCTACTCACAGCTTTCCTCTGTGCTTTTGACAATACAATGACTGTAGAAAAAAAAAAAAACACTCACACACACACACACCAGCTTTCATTTAAAAGACTAATATTTTAAAAGAGGTGTCAGACTTTGAGTGGCTGAGGGGCCCCTTTTTTTTTAAATTTTATGAAAATGAAAGAGTCGCATAAAGGGTTTCATTCCAAAATGCCACAGAGCCATTTAAAAAAATATGAACCCAGCTGAAATTAAAAGAAACTTTTAGAAAAAAATGAATAGGTAGTTGTTGTAACACTGAAAAAATAAGAAAGTAATAAACTAAACCAGAAGATGCTTAAATTCTATACCAATTTGTTTTTAAAGAAGTGTGCATTGTGTTGTATATGTATGTGAAAGTAGACATGATACAAAACAAAACAAAATAAAGTGAACTTTCATATTCTAGCAAAATGATACTTCTAAGGGTATAATATTAAACTGTATGTCAGAAATTTACAACATCAATACATGTTGACGGAAATGTAACACCAGCTACCGTTTGAATCACCATAATGATAAAACCTTTTTATTGAACATGTCTGCCAATTCACAAAATGTTATTCCTGCACTTATCAGCAAAACGTTAACTGATGTAATGTGTTTTCCTGTCTGCTTTTTGCAATTGAATATCTGCTCACACCAACCAAATTATAATTAACATTTTTCTATATTCATGCCTGGGTGAAATACTGAAAAATTTGACAGTGGCTTGAAGCATGGAGGACGTGACTTGAACTATTTAACAGTCTTTCCCAAATCTCAACCAACATGTCTTGGTTGCCTAACCAAAAGCAGGACTCAGGATACCAGTTTGTCAAAGTCCTCAGTTTTGTATGTCCACCGTCCACCCTGACCAACTCGACACTGGTACATCATCGGCTACACACAACTGAACGATTGAGTTACAGCGGCTATAGAGATACATGTATGGAATGGGACTGGCTGCTTTTATTTTCTGTGACAACTATCCATTGAAAACAGCGTTAACTAGAATGTAAGTGCATACCTCTGATAATTACACATACACCCATAACTGCTTTAAGATACTTTTAGTTCACCAGATTTAGGATCTGCATCAAATTGTTCTCATTCATAAATGCCTCCGACCTAAATAAACCTGATTTTGGTCATGAACGTCCATGAATTACTCCAAAAATTTCAACAAATGCCAATGTTAAAGAAAGTGAGAAAACAATTCCGGAATCCGTCCCTTTATCCGGAGCCACACCAACAGTTAATGGGGTCTATTCTGGGCTGAGATCCATCCTCCATCCAAGCTTCATCTCCGAACAGTATTTTTTGTCTAATCCAGCTGACAAACCAACCAGCCAACAAACAGGATGTCTTTGGTGTAGGTAAAAGGGTTGAAGGAAGGCGTGATAGTGTTGTATTTTTTCAGTAGCATACATGTTGCCCAGCGTGAAGTGAAACAGTTACTGCAGGACGCTCACCTGAACACGTTACATTCTCAATCCAAGATTGTTTGAAATTGAAGATTTAGTATAGGGTGTGAAAAGCTGCAGTTAAGATTTATGGACGATGTAATAAAAAAAAAGTTATAAAATAAAAGGTTATTAGAAGTTGTACGTTTGAGAGCTCGTTTTAAAACAAAAAAATGACTAATTGGTGCATTTGCAAGTTTTTTGTTGAAAACTGACAACCTGTGAACAGCTTCATGACTTATATATAAAAACTGACGAGAAGTCTTACAGTAAACCAACAAAGATTTTCTTTAAAGTAGCTTTCGCTCAAGCTTACCCAAATCAAACCGTGTTACTAAGTTTCCTACATCACCGGGTCGCGGCTCAATGCGTAGAATGTGAATAGCTCACTAAAGCATCACAACCAATAGATAACAATTATTTAGTTGACTCCTTACAACCTCGTTTTTAGTAAGAGAGAATGAAAACTGTGTTCAACTGTCACCTGTTATATACCATATATTCGAAACGACAACAGCCACTGATGTATTGATTGACAGTTAGACAGACCACTCGTTTTGTGTCACTTACACATTGCGGATGCTGGTGGGGTTAATCAAACTCCATATGGCATCGGTCTCTACAGCAGGACTCCCGTGCGTCACAATGTAATGTTCCTCAGATAGGAAACATCCACAATATCAACCGCGATGAGATTTAAGTTGGTCTCTTTATTTATTTAAGGTTTTTGTTTGTGTGTCTCTGAACCACTAAATGTCCTCTTTTCCTTATTTCTCGTGGGGTCATTTTTTTCATATCTGCTCAGCAAATATAGCAACGAGCAAGGTTTTCATTTAAGTTCTAGTTTAAATGAGGCAGTCGTCGCTCAGTGGCTGTGCTGCTGCTGCTGCTGCCAAGTCACCAGAGTGTAATTACCAGGCACAGCAGGGAGCGTCATTTCACTTTGAAACACACTTTTGACAAATCTGCATTCCAGTAGAATCAAGATACCTCAAGTGTTTGAGGAAATTGTCATTGAGTGTGCATCTAAATAGATCCAAGGGTTTCAGCGTGTGCCTGCAGGGGGAAATGGAGTTTGGAAAAGGCTGAGAAGTTCTTGTAGGAGATGCATGAAAAGTAGAGAATCACAGAGAGAAAAATGAAAAAGAGGAAAAAAGTGAGCCTGACAGAAAGTGAGGCGAGAACAAATAAAAAGGGAGAACAGAGGAAGTAAGGCCGAATTAATGAAAGACAGAAAAAAAATGATAATTGTTCCATGCCACCTCCTCTCTCTGCCTCTCTGCTCCCGGAGTGATGAGGTGCTCGTGGCCTTGAGATGCAGTTGAGTCAGTCGTTGCACATTTTCTTAATTAGCAAATCACGCACACACACAAATTAGAAAACACACTCATCGACTGAACACCAGCACAGGCAACACGGAACCATATGAACCTGTTTACTCATTCATAACCACACATGAAACATCAAACATGCAAAGCAACAATCAAACACACATGTCAAGTAACTCATCCTACAGTAATAAGCAATCAAACACTGAGCTCAGCTCATTGAATTCATCACGTGTTGCTGGTGTGGTGGTCCTCTGCCGGCTAATTCATTACAGATAAAATGAAACCAACAATGGAAGGAGGAAGAAATGGACCATCACTGTGGGGTCACACCATTCATAGAAATTAGTAATGTAATTTGATTGAAAGAATCAGAGAGAAGACTTTTTGGAAGATCTATCTGACTTTTCCCACACATTGATTTCTCATATCCTGGCTCCCCATTAGAGAGGAGTTTGTATTGTCACTCCCCATTCCATGCTGTGCTGGGTGAGTTGACTGACTGATCATCCATCTCATTCGGAGTAACAGGAAAATGTGGTGAATAAACTCTTTGAAAGCTGATGATACTGGTGGCACAAATACTTTTCTTTTCATATCCAAATTCATGCCATTGCTAAAAATAAGCATAGCAAGTTTCAGGGTTAATTCCGCCGGTTCTCTAAACAGACAGTTGGCCCTCGCCTGGAGCCCTGTGGATTAAACGAGCCACTATTTGTCTTCTCTTTGTCTTGTTCTTCACTGATCTGCAGTTTCTGATCTGAAGTTCAGATCCTCCTGAAGCTCTTAAGGCCCAGATGAAGCTTGATGGCGCTTGTTATCCCTCCCTCTACTGTTTCATCATCTAAATATCAAATAGCCCTGCGCCTTTTCGCACTTTACTGAAAATGGCGAAAATGGAAAACACACAAATAGGCACACACCAGGGTAGAAATTAATGAGTTCTCTGGGAAGAAACTGCCCTTGAAAGTTCATCAAATGCCTGTGAAATTTAAAATGAGGAGAAAAACATGGCCCCTAAGTAGAGTCTGTGAAGAAAATACAAACAATCTGTAAACTTTCTCGTTAACAACAAAGTTGATCAGATAGATAGATAGATAGATAGATAGATAGATAGATAGATAGATAGATAGATAGATAGATAGATAGATAGATAGATAGATAGATAGATAGATAGAGAATCAGTTAAGCAATCAGTTACATGAAATCCCTTCCAATTTGTTGTAGGTCTACTGCAGGGTTGCCTTCAGCCAGTCTTACCCAGAATGTCTCTGAAAGAAGACATACAGTAAGTGATCTGAGCATTGAAGTTCCCATGAAGTCAAAACCGTTTACATTTCACACACTGTTATTTCATGCACTGATGGACAGATAGCTTTGTTGCAAGGCTGTTCCACCCCAGTCGAGCCATCAGACAGGGGAGCTCCAAGTGGAGCCAGAGACAGCTCGGTATTTCCTGGGAACTTTCATGAGACAATGAGCGTCATGCCAAAACCATTCACAAAAATGTGGTTCTTCAGTGGGACATAAGTATTTATATTTACATTTTTTTTTTTTTTCTTTTTTCACAAATTCCCCTTGCTCTCAGAATTTGCTCTGACAACATCGTGCAAATATATGTGTCAAGTTTATCTAAGAGCATTATCCAATTTGAAGCTCTCATAAAAGTAAACCAGGAGAAAGGTGTAGGATAACGTTCCTGCATATAAGTTCAAAGTTACATTGATGTTGATTGCTGTTGACACATCATGGCGGCTCACTGGTCTCAAGCACCAACTTTATAAACGTATCCTGAATTTGAATCAGGCCCGCCCCCCCTCAACCTGTCTGATCTGTTCTCACTTTAGGATACAATGAAAAGGATACAATACAATGCAAGAAAAAAAAAATGCTGCATGACAACCTAGAGAGAGAGATGGGATTCTACAGTATTTCTGTGCAGGGAAAAGAGACGGGACGAGGAGAGGCAGCCGAAGTTAAATCACCGCTGTGACTTCGGCATTGATTTGGACATGTGTGTACTGTTATGTGTTGACATAATGACAAACCACTGAATGGGAACAAGCCTTCCAGCTGGGATATGGACACAAATACATACCCCCAGTCACACAAAACACGCACAGACACTCTCGCAAACAGCCACGCATAAACACACTTTAGTCTCCCTCGCTCGAGTGTGTGATTACACAGTTGCTGTGTGACTGTCAGATTGCAGGGCTGCATCAGTCTGGAAGCCTCATGCATTTTGATAGCATCTCAGCTCCCCTTTCCTTTCTCACTCACTCTCTCTTTCTCCCTCTGAACCATCATTATATATTATGATACATGCATCTTGTAGTGCGGAGCCTGCATAGCACATATGCGGAACGTCTGAGCCGTTTAGTGTCATCAAGGGTTGGTTTGACCCTTCTATTTGATGATATTAAAAAGTATCTGTGACGGTTTGTGGGTGTTTTGCAGGACCAAAGAGAGGACAACAGACCAGGGTTGGTATAAAGGAATTTATTGACAAAAGGGTCAGGTAATAGTACAGGTGAATGGCTGTCAGGAGCCAAGTGCAGGGAGGCTACATCAGCAAAGGGGTTACTTGAGGTCGAGCTCAGGTGAGGGATGGACAGGTGCGTTCGCTGGCAGAGCTGTGGCCTTCTGTGCTGAAGTGCAGAGTGGAGCTCAGGTAGGCAGGCTCGGAGAGTAAGCCAGGAGGACTGAGACGGGTGGCAGAGGTGCGTAGCTTGGACGCTGTTGGCTTGTGGACTGGAGAAGTCGAGGAGAGACAGTGTTAGGTTTGCGCGAGAGCAAAACACAAGCATATAAAATCTCGATAGGCTCGAAGGTCTGATCTACCACATAGGTGATACAAAACAATCTGGCAGCGAATGCAGAGTAGCCCAGAGCATTTAGGTTGGAGTTGATGAGATTCGCTGATGAGATGTGTGAGAGAGAAAACTCCAGCCCTCCAGGAAAGACATGCCCAGCCTCCACTGCACCTCTGAAACACACAGGCAAAAGGAAAAAACACACAGAGCACCAAAAAATCCATCCAAAAACTCCAAATAATGACAGCATCAGCGCTTTTTTTTAGTCATGTTATAAATCCCCTTTTAGATGCTTTTCTTCAGCAATAATTCCCCTTTTGATTATTGAACACTTAAAGAAACATTATGTAGAAACCCCCCTCCCCCCCACACACACACACACATAGACACACACACACACACACACTTTCTGAGAGCGTCACCACTGACGCAAATACAAATCCCAGGTCTGTAACAGTGTGTCAGATGTAATGTAGGTGCTAACCACAAACCAAACTCATTAAGTCAGAACAATGTTTTGTGTTAAAACTTGTATGATGAAGTAAAATAAATGTAAGACTTTGATCCGACCCTCTCAGCTCGGTCACTAATGTACCAGTAAGATCTCACAGTTTATCTAAAGCCATTTCAAATGCTGGTATCCATCCCAAGTGTCAATAGCTCTTGGCTAAGTAGGAACATTTTTTTTTATTTGAAACAGCAAAAGTTCTAATTGTTAGTAATACCTCTTTTAGCTGGAGCAGTTAGGACATAACCTGCAGTGAGAAAGTGAGACTTTACATATCTATAAAAGGTAGCATATGAAAATTATGCTTCAATGGACAGTTCCTTCTCTATCCCTACTGGTGGCATGTACTTAGCAGTCAAGCCAACTGTTAGATAGCCAGGAGGCTACTGCGGTGTTTAGAAGTTAGCTTTGCTTACTGTTAACTGTTCACCCATTTGTACAGCATTATGGATCTCCCATCAAAAGATATGAGGCAAACAACAACCTGCCAGCTCCTGGTTATGAGATAAGCCTCACTGTCACACTAAGGAATTAAAACAATGCTACTGTAGAGTCACTTCACTTCGCTCATTGTGAGGGAGAGAACAAATAAATGGGAAAGTGAGAAAGAAGGAAAGAAAGTGAGACAGAGAGAGAAATTGCATCGTAAAACAGTACGGCTGGCAGTATACTCCAAACAAATCAAATTTGTAGTGTTCAAATCAAATGGGGCACTGTGTGCAAATGCCTGTGACTGAGATTTGTTTCCTTAATGGCATTCATGCTGGATGAAAAAAAGAAAAAGTCAAACAGAAACACACGACTGGAGGGCCGCATTTGAAAAAAAATCCCGGCTAAAGTTGGTGGCACAGGTGATTGTCAAGTCTAAATGGGAAACACATGAACCTCTTGTGGTCATGCAGATCATCTCTCATGTGCCCAGGGAGCAAACGCATGACATTATTATAACCCTGAAAAACCTCAAAGGTTCTCATTCAGACAACTGGGGCACCAGATCAAAAAAGGCTCTCATGGGTTGCTCCGGATGGCCCTAACAAATTACCTATTACATAATTTTGGAGGAGTTGTTGAGATCATCTGGAGATTTTCCACTGGCCAGTCTGTGGGCACTGTGGCCATCAAAGATAAAAGCTTTGTTTTTGTTTAGGCCGACTGTTTTTTTCTGCTCAATCACACAAAAGTTGATTTCTTTTTTAGATTTTATGTAAGTAACAGAAATTGGGTTTGGTGAGAAAGCAGTGGCAGGTTGTTGGGATTGAGGGTCTTACAGAGAAAACTCATGAAAGCAAACAAATCAAATCACATGGGCGCTAACGTGCTAGCAAGTAGTTTGCTCATTAGCAACTATTACCTGCGCTTCCATAATTTATGTCAGGTTGTGCCAAACAGCTTTGTTTTTAAATGTGAATCCCACAATGCCTTATGAAACGATTCATGCTCCGTAAGAAATGTATGGAGAAGAACTTCTTATCACACTATTTTCAGTTGGGTCTTTAGCCAACATCATATCAGAATATGTGTCCCATTTCAGAGTTTACACCTTATAACTATGCTTGTTTTAGAGTCATGCATGCTCTTGCTCTCTCTGTTTTATTTCTTTCCCCACTAAAAAACACTGAAAAGCATTTTGCCATAATTACTCAGACTAGGAATGGGAGAGCCAGAAAAGGCAAGAGAAAAAAGGAGTTACGTAGGAGAGTGGGCGAGAAAAAAAAGTAAAACCAAACTGAAGCTTAAATTTACATAAGTCATTTAACTTTATTCAATCCAGATTCCAGGGTTCAGGTGAAATATAATGGTGAAATGTAATTGGCCAGAGCAGCGCAATCTGTATCCTGTCACATAAATCTTCCAAGTTTGATACTGGGACTTGCTTCAGATGTGGTTGTGGCCAACTTTCTCAAAGCCTGATGACATTTATTCCAAATAATGTTCTGCACCACTATGGGAACCGGTCCTGCCTAAAATTGAACACCCACACCTTCTTGAAGGTACTCCAGGTTGGCTTTTCATACATCAAGTAAAATAATTATTTGGCTCTTTGATTAAATTACTTATTTAAACTGGTAATAAACAACTTTCCTTTAATTTATCATTATGAAGAAAATGTTGATTTCACAGTGTAATGACTTTAGAATGATTTCAACATCGGTGTTTTGCTTTTACTTTGCAATTATGTCTTCCACCAGGTAAGAAATCTAATGGGTATATGAGAGCTTGATTATATGCTATCATGTCTCCATTATGGACTAAACGGACCCAACATCAACTCCTGCTGCTCTTATTTGTTGCGCAGAACAATACTCTTTCTTCTCTCTTACTGGCTATCTTATCCAACAGAAGCGCCAACCATAATACCATTTGGAGGGGGAGAGTTGAAAAGTTTCCACTTTCATAAGTGAGATAAAAATGTATTTTTTCAACAGACACATGTACACATTGGTGGGAGCACCACCTGGGAGATTTTTCAGTGACCAGCATCTATGCCCTGCCAGAATAATAATACAAGTAGACAGAACTCCAGAATGCCTCAGAACTACATTGTAAAAGCGTTTAAATTGTTCACATAAATGTATAATCTAACGCTGACTTCTTAACTATTGATTGACACCTCATTTGACCAGTTAGGAGCTTCTATGCCCGTCCTGTGGCCTGCAAGAGCAAATGAGTGATTTCATAGACAGGAGACCCATTGACCCATAATCAATCCCTTCTTTACAATATTTTTTTTATTTATTTATTTTTTTGCATTATTTGGGAATAGATTTAGTTCAAATGGTTTAACATGGTTTTAATTCACTTTGGGCGAGATTGGTATAAATGTTTTTTTTTTTTTAACTATTGTGATTAATGGGGTCAGGTTATCAATTAGGCTTTGATCTATCAGATTAAATTAATCTTATCTGCACTGTTTTTTTAAATAGTAGCCGTAAGATAAATCCCTGCAAAGCAAGTAATTCTTTCTCAAACTTCACAATGTTGTACTTTTGATCAAAACACGTAAAAACAACTCATTAATGTTCAAGCTATTTCCTTTGGCAAAAAGAGACTAAAGTGAACCTCCATCCAACTTCACAGGACTTCACTAATTGTCTAATCTTAAACGAGTTAAGCTCAAACTTCATTTTAAGTTTTCCTCAGAACTCATTTTGAAACTGAATGCTTCAAGCAACTCCAAAATAAATCAAGTAAATTCATTCCTTATCTCATTACCGAGATGTCAGCCTCTTCACCAGGATGTGAAATATGGAAACCATTTTAAATTATATCAATAATTCTGTTTTGCAGCAAACCATCACTGGACTTGGAGAAATGTTCAACATAGGCTCAACCAAAAATAAACTTGGGCTTCAAAATATGTTAACTTCAATAGATCACACATTTGGGATGCAATGTGTAATTGAATTTGGGATGAGAAATTAAAGGAGTGATGTACTGTTTATCAACTCGCTCTTACACCAACTGAAGCTCAGATTACACTTGTAGTGTGTGTTAATGTGTTTGTGAGTGTGTGCATCTCTTTCCTACCTGTCACCACAGTGTTGCAGCTCAGTGAGTGACTGATCGTGGGCTCTGGTTGGATCCTGGGTGCCGGGACGCGGAACATTGGCTCCGTGATCGGTGGCTAGACATATCACAGTTAACGTCACTGTAAGAAAAGTATTAATTGTGGTGGCGGAAAGATTATATATTCTTTTAAAGACACTTTTTTGGACATTTTAGGGGGGAAAAAACTCTCTTAGGAGTTGTGAGAATGGAACTGTTTATTACATCCATTGGCTTTACACATGATTGGATCAGGGGTTCAACTTCTATGACCAATAAATGGGACACAAATGAATCATTGCCTCTTTAGCAACTTAATGTCCAAACTCAAGCAGAAATTCACCACATCCCGGCATCTAGTGGTGCCCGGATAACATGACATCACTCACAATACTCCTAATGACCCCATTCGCGAAAGAGATTAGTTGCAAATGAACTAATCACTCGCGAGTTGCACATTGCTACAGGGAAAAGGGGGAGGGAAAAAAATGGGTGAATTAGTAAGCAGTTATGATGATGGAGAGCAACTGACAGTTAGTTATGCAGCGAGAGAGATTCAAAGTTGTGTTTACCCGACTGTTTTATGTCTTCTCCGCATGTCTTTCTGCTTCGATGAGAGAACTTTCCCAGGGCTTAATGAGTTTGGAGCCTTGGGCGTTTAAGATTGATGTGATGTGGGCTGAGGAGGTAACTTTTAAAATGTATTCTGGTGCAGTGTAATCATCAGTGTCATCCATGTATTTAGTCTCAAGTAACAGCACATGTGAGGGTGGGTTAGGGTATTTTTGTAAGGTTGTATTTATTTATTTGTTTATTTATTCATTTGCTTGCTTGTGTGTTTGTTTATAAACTTAATTTAACCAGGCAAGTCTACCCACTTCTTGAAGGAATAAAGAAAAGGCTTAAAAAAGGGACCAAAAAAGCATTGCATTGTGTGTGACTTATAGAATAATTAAAATCTTTCCATGGCTAAAATTTGTATGTACGGTACAGTATATAACAGTGGCAGTATTAGTCTGTGGATGTTTACTGTAATTTGGGCATATTTAGTGTAGATATTATATGAGATGGGTTTATTCTAGGGTGAGACAGCCTTCAAGCTGACTCAGTCTCATTAGAGGTTTGTTTGTTTGTTTATTTATTTATTTATTTATTTATTTATTTATTTATTCATTCATTTATTTACTTCCTCCACCAAGGAGTTTTCACCTGTGTCCGTTTCTTGGTTAGTTGTTTGGTTTGTTGGTTTGTCAGCAGGATTCCACAAAAACTACTGAAGGGATATCCACAGCCGGAGAATGGACCCTAGCTATCAGTGGATGGAATTTCCATTTTTGATTTTGATTCTTTTTTCTCAAACTGCACTGAGAAAATGGAAATATTAACATGCTCATTTCCATGACAATAAGCAAAGCAAGTAATGAAGATCATGTGACATAAGTGACAGCTCGAGAACAGCTACAGGATTAAATGGATAGAAGTGTGTATGTTTTGTCAGCTGGCCAAGGCCAAGAGTGAATTTGATCCAAATTATGCATTAAAACAGTGCTTTACAGTGGAATAGCACAGTAACAGAATGATGATATTGATTTGTCGACATGGAGCGGTGACTTCTTGGATCCTTAACTTTACAGGTTTGTGGATGAATGAAGCGTTCTGGGTCAAGGATTTCTCTCAGCAGAGTCAGTTCTCACTGTGAGATGTCTGGAGGCTGGATAACAGCTTGGATAACACACACACACAAACACACACACACACTGTCACACTCATGCGTTCTGTTGAATTCACGACACACACACACACACACACACACACACACAAGACACATAGAGAGCAGAGTGGTTAGCAGTGTGCCTCGCACCATCAGACCATGTGGTGCGGCGTTAATCACACCTATGTCCATTAGCACTTCAGCACAAGGCACCCCTAGCATGCGTGTAGACACGCATACACACACCAATACACACACACTCACCCATGTAAAGAGAGGAAATGTCAGATAGTGGTGGATGTGTAGGTGAAAGAAAGAAAGAAAGAAAGAAAGAAAGAAAGAAAGAAAGAGGGCTGATGTTTTTTCCTTTGCCAATGAGTTCAGTAGCTACAGTAGCTACAAAGATGTTCATGATACAAATATCTTAAATGTTTTGAATCAAATACATAAGAATGTTTCAAATATTTTTTTACATTTCTAACCATCATGCCATTGCCCAGTAGAAAGTGAATTCATTAGAGGATTAACAGCCCGTCAGCTGAACAGCTGGGACTTCAAAGAGGTGCTGAAATGCAATGTCAGAAAATCTGACATAATGGAAACCGTCAAAGCTTTTTTTTTTTTTTATTCTTTTTTTTTACATAAGCAGCAACCTCCAACTTGCAACCTACTGAACACCCCTCATCTCATTCTCCCAAGAATGGTGGCCACTAAAAATGCATGAAAAGGTGTCTCTCTAGAACCATTGTTTGGTTTGTCCATCCTTAGCTACTGTATAAACATGGCAATACAACATCGTGAACCTGCTCTCTCTGCAAATATGAAAGGGCTCATTGTAAGGTAACGAAAACACAATTTCCTTCAGGCAATCAAACATTAGCATCCATTTTGAATGTAAATCCACTATTCTGTATAATACATGAATATTGGCAGAATACAATAACTGACACATCTGTCTCGTTAACTGCTGTTTGGTGCTCAACAGGAAGTGAATAGGAGTTTTTTTTTGTTCCAACTTCAATGTGACAATTTGCTTTTCATTTTAAATCATTATTATTATTATTATTTTTTACATTTTTACTGCTTGTTGTTTTTATAAGCCAAACTATAATCAAGATATTAATCATTGCAGCCCAGCTGCAGTCCCCCACAACTTAATTAGTAATCATCAGACAGTTAGTCATTAAAAACATAGGGAAAAAACGTGAAACAATTAAAGTTGCTGTAAGTACTGCCTCGTACCTGCATAGAGCTGGAACATACTGTAGTTACGTTTCAGCTTCATAAAGTAAAATTTTTGTGTCTGTTTTGGTTGTTTTGAACAACCACCTGCATCTTTCATATCCCCTAAGCTCTATTTAATAAAACTTACCCATGGATGAGCTTTAAAAAAAAAATAAAAAAATCTCAGCAGAATCACATGCTGTAGCTGTCTATTACTCCAGCTTCATTGCAATTTCTCATTTCTGCTGTGCAGCAGGTCCCTGCTGACCAGCTGGAATTTACATTGATTCTGTATGCAGCATCGTCGTATTTGTTTTATTGTCCAACCAAGGCCATTATTAAAAACAGGAATGGCTGTGATGTGTTTTCTGATTGGATGCTAAAAGATTACAGCCGTGATGAATAATAAAATCAGATGCACTAATGTGTGGCTTCACTGGAATTGCAAATTGTGGGCCGTCCTGGGAGTAACACGGAGCAAAGAGTGGCAATTGGTGATTGAAATGAAGGGTCAGATTCATGTCAACTTGTTTTTTGATGAGGAAATGTCCTTGTGTGACTTCAAGCTTCTGAGTTTATTCCACCAAAGAGAAATCTGGGAACTGGCTGAGCTTCAAAAGTGAAACAGAGAAACAGCTTTTGGCTTCCGAGCGAAGAAAGGGAAGGGGAGCACCCACTTCAGATATAAATCTGTTTCTCTGTATTAGCAATGTCACTTCAACTTCAAATATTTGAAGTAGTTCAGGGGCACTTGATTTACCTTCGCCGGCTGGAACAGCCGCCAACGCAGACACATTACTGGTGAGATTAAAGTAAATCAAGCACTCTGGTTTCTGCTGTGTTTGCTGTAGGATCAAGTGGCAGGGAAGGAATGGAGCTTTCTGTCTTGATCAAGATTTAAAAGGTTGTGCGAGTGTGTGCACAAAGTACACTCCAAGTGTCACAAGTTTGAGGGCGGCACTCACCGCCTCATACGTGTTTCCCACCACTCTCATTCCTGTCACCCTTTTGCTGTACGCTGCTGAAAAGTAAACCCCGGTACCGTGAAATAATCTTTAAAAAATTGACCTGTTTTGGTTATGGAAGGCCTCTGTAAAGCCAGCCTCCCCGCGTCCGCACTTAAAAAAAGAGACTGCTGAACGAAATAAAAAATCCACATCCCTTCGCTTCACATCATGTTTTGACTCAGAGACTAAATTTCACAGCCAAACAATGCCAGAGCCTTTCATATACATTTACAGTAGCCTGAGCGCATAAAAGGCTTGTGATTGGTCACACAGTGTGAGTGCCACTGCTGCAGGACTTGACTGTGCAATTTTGTCACCTCCCAGTATCACTCTTGTACATGTATATATGTGTGTGTGTGTGTGTGTGTGTGTGTGTGTGTGTGTGTGTGTGTGTGTGTGTGTGTGTGTGTGTGTATGAGCAGCTTTGCTGAGCTTACTTGCATGTCTGTATATATTTTATTTGTATTTTGGTCTTACTCCTGTGCCACTGTGTGTTTGTACGTCACGCTTGCTCGCATGCGCGTGTGTGT
>OMLP01045444.1:10851-27419 GCA_900302685.1 Spondyliosoma cantharus
TCTTGCATTTCTGTATATATGCTGTCACATTTTCAACTGTGAAAACCAATAAATAAAGTGGGGGAAAAAAAAAAAGTCAGTAGACTGCCCTCTAACATTCTTGGATTTCTTGATTATGCAAGGCTGCGTTATATGCATGATTATACTTCACATCCACGTTGTCTACCCCTGTTTGTGTTTGCACTGGTGCATGAGCAACCGTACCGTATCAAAGCACACCTCCTCCAACTGTGCCAGGGCTAAGGAGTAAAATTAGTGTACCATGTGGTACAGTGCGCTCACACTAGTCAAACAAACTGGACTTCGGGGGTCAATTGTTCTTGGGCACAGTACGGACCTCCTGCAATCCCTGGCAAAAATTATAGAATCACCACTCTTGGAGGTTGCTCATTCAATTGCTTAATTTTGTAGAAAAAAGGCAAATCACAGACATGCCACAAAACTATTTATTCAAAATGCCAACCTTCTGGCTTTAAGAAACATTTTTTTTTTGATCAAGCAGAGGAAAAAAATATGGAATAACTCAATTCTGAGGAAAATATTATGGAATCACTCTGTAATTTGCAGTTCTAATACAAATACCTGCATCAGATTAAATCTGCTATGTAGTCTACAGTTAAAAGAGTGCTCTAAGGAATGTTAGGTGCACTTGCTTATTTTTTTATTTATTTTTTTGGTCTGTCTGTTGTCTGTGACAAGTTTGTCAAGCTGATTTTGGGTTTGGTTTGTCTTTGGGTTTTTTTTTGCCAGGATTGTTTTTCTATGGTTATTTGTAAAACAGAGAATATGATTGTTTTATATGAGAATCGAAAAATTACAAATAAAGTGTTTTAAAAAAAAAGAGTGCTCACACCTTGGAGAGCTGTTGCACCAAGTGGATTAACATGAATCATGGCTCCAACATGAGGAGGATTATAAAACTTCTTCAAGAAGGTAAATCATCACGGAATGTTGCAAAAGATGTTGGTTGTTCCCAGTCAGCTGTGTCTGGACCAAGTACAGAGAAAAAGGGAAGGTTGTAAAAGGGAAGCTTAGTGGTAGACCGAGGAAGACATGCAAGTGTCAAGATAAGAGAAAACTGAAAGCAATACATCTTGAAAACAAAACAAATGAGGAACAAATGGGCGGAAACTGGAGCCAATGTCTGTGGCCGAACTGTAAGAAATCACCGAAATGGAAATGGGATTTAAATACAGAAAAGCCATCATTAACACCTAAACAGAAAAAACAAGGTTACAGTGAGCTAAAGAAAAGCAATCATGGACTGTGAATGACTGGATGAAAGTGATGTTCAGTGATGAATCGCGAATCTGCATTGGGCAAGGTGATCATGCTGGAACTTTTGTCTGGTGCTGCTCCAATGAAATTTATGAAGATGACTGCCTGAAGAAAACATGCAAATTTCCACAGTCATTGATGATATATGTTGATGATATGGGGCTGTATGTCAGGTAAAGGCACGGGGGAGATGGCAGTCATTACGTCTTCAATAAATGCACAAGTTCTTTCTTTTTTTAATGTTCCTTAAAGACAGAAGGCTCACATTTTTAGTAAATATAGTTTTGTGGCATGTCTGTGATTTGCTGTTTTTCAACAAAATTAAGGAATTGAATGAACATCCTCCAAGAGTGGCGATGCCATTGTTTTTGCCAGGGGTTGCAGTGTGAGTGTGCCCTGCATCAATAAGTAATGTCACTGGAGGCAATTTATCAGATTACAAGCAGCACCCTCTGGGCCCACAAAAGGTTTTATACTATTACTTCACATATGCAGTCGCACTCCCAGACACCTTAACGGTGTAAAATTAGCGGAATTGCCCTTTAATAAAAAGGCTTCATCTATTATCGACCTTTCCGCACAGGTCGGAGATAGTCTGCTGGTTCAGGATACAGGCCGATTGAAACGAAATAGAAACTACAGAACATCCTGTTTAAAGTGATTTTAAGTCGAAAAATGCCACAAGTATTTGATAACGAGGTTATTAAAAACAGCCAACATTCATGCTTGCGTTTGTGCCAGCGGTGATTACGGTAGGCTTCATGTGTTGTGTGCAAACGCAGGTCATCAGCCCATCATTAACATCAGCAGTCTAACAGCGCACTGACTCTGATTCGACAAGGAGCTGCAACAAGCAAGGGTCCAAAATGGAGTAACGCTGAAGACACAGTCAGGAGTCCCTCTGAATGTAATTCCATATCGACAGAAACTGTTCACTCGGTGGGGGAAAATAAGAATTTTTGAAGCCGCGGGGCAGTCACCGTCGTTCCTGCTGTCGAGCTAGCTGCGTAAAACAGGTAACTACAGACAAACCGATGACTGATGCTAGTCCGGTTAGCTGTAACGTTAGCGGGTAGCGTTAATGCTAACGTTAGCTAACTATACCTCTGTAACAGCAGTTAATAAGCTAATGCAAAACTGCCAGGCGTTAATCATAAGCATCTTAGTGCAGTTTGTAATTTATGTTGAAAGAGCCAAGTAGTCCAAACGAAAGCTAACCGTTAACATTAGCTGCAGTGTTTTCGATGCTAATTTGAATGGCTTGTACGTTAACGTTATTTGGTGAGCTAGTTGCAACCTGCGTACAGCTAGCTTTCACGGTAACCTCTCTGCGACTATCTCACGCTCTCTGTTAAGGTTACATTGTTTTGTACCACTCTTTATATCCCCTTTGTGCATAGTATGAATGAAACGTCAAATCACAGTTTTCAGTTCAATTCAATCACATGAGGTTAAAACCCATTATGACTCTATCTGTCGTATTAGCTTGTCATGTGTGTGCTAATATGCCATCCATCTATGAATGTATGCATTCATTCAGAAGCACTGGCATCTGTTTTATAAGAGCCTGATAAATGCATGTTTAAAGTCACAATCCTATTTTATGTGGGTTAGTACTGTGTAGGGTGTTTAGGGTTTCTGTTGTCCTTAATGCAGTCGAGAATGGAGCCATCAGAGCAGTCAGGCCCAGACTCTGTCTCTCAGGAGGTCAACCCTGTGTTTCTGCAGCAGCTCAGAGAGCTGGACATCCCAGAGGAGGCAGCCAAACAGGTGGGGAGCTTGTTTCACCATTAAGGCAACATTCACATTAACATCCAATGATAACTGTGTATGGGAATGTTGCATTTTTCAGTAGAGTAGTTGATTTGGCAGTAAACAATACTGAAGTGTATCCATTCATTGCGCTAATTACACCTTAATTGAGTTGTAGTAGCACCTGTGATCTCGTTGTAATCACTTACATCGATGACCTTCATTCACTTATACAAGATAATGTGAACACTGCAATACTTAATTGTTTTTTTTAGTTTTTTAAAAATCTTTGTTGAAGATCTTATGATCTTGAACAGTATCTGGAAATCATCTGAAAATTCTAAAGCTACAGGATTCCTGTAGCTTTAGAATTTTCAGATGATTTCCAGATACTGTTTATGCTAAGTCTGTATCAAGTTTCTATCAAGACTGACTTATGATATAGCCTCAGCTAAAACAAAAAGATGATTTTACCTGCCATTGTGATAAACAGACCAACATACTTGCTTGCCCTAGTATTTAGACTTAGATACCTCTGCTGAAACATATTGTAGCTATGCGTTTCATTCATTTCAGTAAAACGTTTATTTGATATATTGAGATTAAATTCAACAGCTCATATCCACCACTAATTGCACATCCCAAATAATTGTATAGTAAAAATAGTGTCAGTGAACCAAAGATGACGCTGCTTTGTTCTCTGACCATTTTCATTGTTTCTCACCACTTCAGGCACTTCTGCACACTCGGAATGTGTCTGCTGAAGAGGCGGCCATGTACTACTTCAACAAGCTGGAGAATGAGGTGCCAATAAGCTAGCCTTAGTCCCGCACAGGTACACCTTGGTACATTAGACCTCAGGGAGTTTGTCCAAATCCAAATCTCAGTGTCTCTTTTTGTCTGCTCTGACCCTCAGGAGGAGGGAGACGATGACCTCATGTTCAAGATGGTGTTTGTAGTGAACATGGATCTTGCCATGGGTATTGGAAAGGCGAGTCCAGTGGTGCCAGTGCCAAATTGTGTGCTGTGTTCAAATACACAATCCATCCTGAAGAAATGCAGCACTGACAAAACAGAGACTTTTTAACCAAGCTGGATTTTAAATTCTTTCCCCTGTATTTAAAGTGGAAACAGACAACTTCTGCCCCCCAGGACTTCCAAGTGGTATTTCTTTTTGGTGCCGCTGTTACAAAGACAACTGAATTGTCTTTGTAATGTTTATAATAGAGACATGAAAGCAGATAGAATTACCAGGTGCCCTGTTTGACTGGATTGCTAGTCAGACTTAATTTTGCCTCTGGGATTGTCTGCCTGGTGTTAGACAACATTGCATAGTGAAAGCAAAGTGTATTGGAACTAGCGGTGTCACAAATTTCAATTTGAAATCTTTAAAATATTTCCATTGATCAATAAATTGTTGGTGACATATACAAATTATGACTCAATCATTTACAGCCCTCCTGGTCACGGATGAATGTGTCTTAATGTGGCTCAGTGATCTCTGCTTCTCTCCTCTGCTGTCTGTCAGTTTGACACACATCCTTGTACGGCAAAGGATATGTGTCCAGACTTGTACTCAAAACGTGGATTAGGAAAATTGTGACACTCCTAATGGGAACCAAAGTGAAGTTGTCATCAATGTCATGTGTCATTAATCTATATCCATTACATTATGCTATCAACATTTACTTAATAATGATTGGTTAAAGTATAAACCTAGTTTATTGCCAGTATACTAACTCCTATCTCTGGTTTTACAGTTATGTAAAGCTTCTGTGTGTTCTGTTCAGACTTCAGTTTGCATTTGTCTGTAATTTTTCATGTTCTTCCAATAATGAACACTACATAGTTTTTTGCTCTGCTCGTAGTACAGTATGCTCATACCATTTTCACTTAAAAGGTAATTGTGATCTCAAATGTTTTTCGATAGTTCGCATTCTAATAGAAACAATGCATTGTTTTTAGAGCAGTTATCTTTTTCAAGTAAAGAGTTTAACTTAATTTGAGGCAAATTTCAGTACATCTGAAAAGTTAAATAGATGTGTAGGTTTGAACTCAGAGCTGTGTGTTTGTCCAGGTGGCAGCCCAGGTTGGCCATGCTGCTGTGGGGTTGTACCAGGCTCTACAGGAGAAGAACAGCTGGAGGGAGATGGCCTGGAAGTGGGACCACAGTGGGTAAGGCCCTCTACCATATATGAGGACAAGTCATGCATTTAGGCACTTGTCCACCCTTGGTTTTCTGTGTTTTGTTGCATTGCTCTTTGTGGTGTTTTTGACTGCAGAGATAATTTTTCATATATATCTTTTGCCAGTAATTATAACATTGTTGAATAATGGAGTCAATTCTAATTTAACATTACTGATGGAAAAGTAATTGTGTATGTTGTTAATGCAGAGCCAAGAAAGTGGTGGTCCAGGGCACCAACGTGGCTCATCTACTGGAGCTGCAGGCTCTGGCCATGAGCCTCAGTCTGCCCACCTACCTAGTGCAGGATGCAGGGCTTACCCAGGTGAGGGAAACAGGCAATTTCTGTTTTTGTGTAAAAATTGGTTGATTTGTCAATGTTACACAGGGCATGGAGACATTTGGGAGTCTGAGCACAAAACCTACCCCTTTTGTCTTTGGCAGGTGGAGGCTGGGTCCCGCACTGTCCTGGCCATCATGGGTGAGGAGGAGATGGTGAACAATGTCACTGGGAGTCTGAAGTTGCTTTGAGGGGCTAAAACCCACAGTTGGGAAGGCATGGCTCTGCAGTGCCATCATGCAACCAGCGGCGGGCAGCATTTCCCAGCAGCAGGGAGAGTCTTGGCATGCAAGAGTGTAACAACCTTTTAAAAGACCGAAAGAACAGGGCAAATGTCCCAGCACCAGAAAACAAACACTCTCAGCCATTTGTTTCCCTTTTATTCTTTGTCGGCGCTTTGTCGGCCGTTGAGAGCAGGAAGCGTTCTTCACAGGGGAAGAAGACGAAGGCAGTCTTTCTCCAGTGAACTTTCCCTTTTATTAAACAGGTCACCTACTTAGAGGAGTCTTATTGATATCAGTTTTCAAACACATTTAGTCTGTTGTCCAATTTCAGATATGGGAAAGTAAAATTGAGTTTTGTCAGTGGTTGAACAATATTGTAATTATGCTTATTCAAGGGGCCATGTAATGTAGCCTAATAAACAATGTAATTACAGTTATGCCTATATAGTAGTATTTCCCTGCTGGATCCACTTCTCCTGAGTGAAGAATAACTTATAACCTGATTAATATGTGAACACTATTTTTTGATTTGACTTTAATTGATTTTGTGTCTGTATGCAACTATTCTCCCAAGGATACCTATCCTACAGATTCAGTAACATCACTTATTGATAAATGGCTATATTTTGTATACATATGCCTGTTAGGGCCATATACCGTATAATCTGTGGTGTGCCATCCTAAACAGTATGCACAGTTACTGAACTTTGTTTTATTGTATTTCTTTTTCATTCTGCAACAGGAAACAAATGGTGTGTTATAATTTTTGGGTTTATTGGTTGAGTTTGATGGTGGACGAGAGGAAGCTTAATGTCACACATAGTTAGGGTTTGCGCTAGGCCTTTTATGCACTATGTCTGCCTGTTGTGGATAGTTCCAATAATGGAGTTGATCAGTTTACATCTTGAGAGAACACAGATGATGTGTGTACGACAGTTGTTACGGAGTTGGTGAATAGCCTTGCACATTAATCATCTTAATACACAAAGAATGATGTGTGAGCTGTTGTGTGTCTGTGTTCTCACTAACAAAAAGTTGTGGCTATGAGCTGCCACTCCCAGAATTGGAAGCTCAATGTTAAAGATTTTATTTGTAAGAGAAATCTTCACAAGAAATGGCAGTGTCATGCATGCTACATGAAATGTATATTTAAACAGACCACTGGAATCCTAAAATACATCCGTTTTAGTAACATGTCCACACTTTGATACTTCCTGTGTTATACAGTAATATGTGTGAGTACTCCAGATTATGGGGACAATTAAAATGCCTCAAGATTAAGTAACAAGGAGCCCGAATCATGTTTTTACCTTCAGACTAAAGCATACACATAAGCAGTGTGGGGGAGGGTTGAACACAGCCATGTTGCAGTGCGTGGTTTGGACTGGCCATATGACATTGCTTTTTCACCGCAGTAACAATGGCAGTGCTGTTGAATATGGCTGCTGCCTACCATCACAGTCCTGTTAATAAATTGTTCAACTATTAACCTCATGACATCCTCTCTGAATTATTTTGCTGAAGGTAACCAAAGAAAGGGACGGGAGAGCAGACTCTTGATGTTATTTCAAGAAATCTGAAAAAAGAATGTATGTACGTAACTGGTGACATTTGTAGTAACATCCAACATAAATGTCGCTCTTGGGTATTAAGTGTTTTTCAAATATAATCCACTAACTAAAAAGAAACATGTTTGTCCGTGACTTGGCCATTGAGTCGACCGACACCTATGTTGGTTCATGGTAAAGTGTTCTGGCCCGGGCTGATATTGTTACTGTGGTCAAGACATTGACATATCTGTCAGTTCTGATCTGTTACATCTTACGTGAAGGGGCAGTCTACAGTTGTGACAGTAGGGAGCATACTCCTCTACTTCTTTGGTATACCTGCGTCGATCGCCTAAGCAAATGTCCCAAATACGTGGGTTAATGTAACCACCTATAGTCACTTAATGTGCTTTGTGAATTTTGGTCCATTGTATTGTCCCCACAGCCGCATCGTATCAATTGTGCTGTTCTGCCATCTGATTTCACCGCTCGTCAGACCTCGGCAACATATGTTGGCGTTTATCACCACAGCCAATCAAAGTCGCCCACCAAGTCTCATGACATGACATGACACCAACTGCGGCATAGTTAGGAGTTGTTTATGAATATCGTAGTCCACATTTGAAATGATCCTGCATTTATTTGTATCTGTTAAAAGCAGTTTCTCCCCAACGCTTGTCAATCCGGCGTGTCTGGATGGTAATGGCAAAAACGGCACATTATTCAGCATGAAACGAGGGCTGGGCTGCGCCTGTATTCTCTTTCTGTTGTTAAGTATTTTCGCTCGATCTTCTGGTAAGTGACAACTCCCAGGTGAATTTCTTTTACTGAGCCTCTGCTGGTAAAGATATTCTCGTCACGTCGGCTACTTTTTCTGTGGCTGCCAAGTGTGGGAAGAGACTGATTTCGGCAGCAGGAACAACGGTAGGAGGGACCAGTAATAAGAAGGTGTAAAGCAGGACCACTGGTCAATTTCACTGTCCAACCCCCTTCCAGATGCTACCAGTGCGACACCTCACACCCCATTCGTCTGACATACCGGTAGGTGGGGCTGACCCAGTGGGCTAACCCTGCCTCTGGTGTCCCTGGAACTGGGCCCCTGAGACCCCGTGTAGCTAACGCTTGCTACTATCTATTGGCATGAAGGCTCCTTCCATGTTAAAACTGATGGATGTAACCCTCAAATGAAAAAAACATTGGTCCTTCTAACGCATTGAAATTAATTCCATGGCATTTGAATTTAATAACGAGCATTTCCCGAAAGCTCGAAGGTACAGATCCTCTGTTGGGTGTGAAATATGTTTCCCAAATCCAGCCATTCACTCCAGCTCTCCTCCCTGTATGCCACCAGCACACATATCATAATGGAACTGAATTTTCGCACCCCTCCCCACAGGAGTGCCCGCCCCGTATCACGTAACTGAAGGAAAATAAATAATTGACGTTCTTTTTTACCAAAGACACGCGTGTATGTGTCGTGTGTAACATGATTGGCACATTGATATCGAATCATCGGATAGAGGCGGGATTTCGCAGTAAGTGCCGCCCAGAGAGAGAGTGCCCCTGCACGGTCGCCAGGGAAACCCCGTGGCGTGGTTGTGTGTCAGTTTCGCTGGGACCCGCGGTCGATGCCGGTTAGGAGGGGGATGGGCGCCTCGGCGAATGTAAGGACCCAAGACAGAACCAGAGCCCCGTATCACATACAGCAGCATATATCACAATATAAATAGCGACTGTAAATATAAAATACACCCAAATAAATGGATTTATCCACCGAGGATCTATAATAGACACTCAATGGATGCAGTGCACCTGAACAGGACAGGGAATTTAACTTTCCGCCTTCCGCCTTGCGTTGGAGACCCTGAGAAGTTTGTTTCCTACCTCTGGAGAGGGAGCTACTTTTGAGGGCAAAGGATACAGGAGACTCCGAGGCCAGCCTGCAGGCCTACTGGTCTAGTTGGATTTGATGTTGGGATACTCTAAGGACTTTCTTCTTGACTTGAATCTGCCTCGCTTGTACAAGTTTGGAATGCCTCTTTAGGTGAGTACATTACATTTGTGTCAGTTGTTAACAACCCCCTCTATGCAAGCAGTAACATGATTTTAACACTCGCGTATTGACCATGTTTCCAGTCAACCAAACATAGCCATGAAGCTAACTAACTCAACTAGCTTATACTGCGAACAAGTTGGTTGTCCCCACTAAATTTCCACGTTCAAGCGGCTTGCTCTGATGGCTAAAAGCTCCCCATAATGACCGTCTGCTTGCAGGGCTGCATTTAACTGTGTCTGGACTGATCTCCCATGGATTTTTTTTTTATCAGGTCCTCGTGTTGTTTTTTTTTTATAGCTAGCTTGTTGGGCTGGGAATCCAGCACACTACTAGTCAAATAATGGGAAATGTTATAACATAATTTCGAGTAATCATGTCCCTAGAACTCTCAACAACATTCTGCAAGTTTTCAGGAGTTTGAAATTTTGTTTATTAAGGCACCCCCTCGACCAGGTTTTTCTCAGTTGTCTTACCAGTGATGAATCGGTCACACTGAGCTATCGTTGTATGTTAACGTTACAATAACTCACCGTTGGGAAGAGGTTAGTTCTTCCCAAGGCAACAGATCCACAAACGAGTGCCGGTTTGAATCATTAATAAATAAATCTTGTTCAAGTTTCGATAATGTGTTTCTACAGAGGTTTAACATAACACATTCTAAAGTCTGTTACAAAGGCAAAAATAACATCAGCGGCACGCCATATGCACTTTATTTGGTGTGTTGCATAGGTGTCAGTTTAATTTCAGAACAAGCGATCTGCAGCCCATAGGAAGGGGTTAGGGCTCAGAAGTTCGGAATCAGAGCCCGTAAGGTAATATGCAAACTTGTTTCGTAAGAACCAACAACACGTTTTTGCATCGTTCTTTTGACGACCTACATGTTACACGTTGTTCTTGGACCACGAAACTGTCGAAGTTGTCCGTGACACAACTTGTATGTCGATCATGACTGGTGATTTGTGTTAGCTAAGCAAGCAGCTGCTGTGTTTGTTAACGTTAGCAGACAGCCATAGGCAACAAATGCTATACTAGCCTCTTAGCTAACTTTTTGGATGTTTTCCAGTTGATTGTGTCCTCATTTTGAACTAGCAATTTACAGCATACATATGAACCTTTCCTTACATTTATATTCACACCCTAAGACGTAGCTGTACGAACGTATTGTTTATTCTTTTTTGCTGGACTTTTACATATACTTTTATGAAAAATACGGTGTCTGCATCATGGTGTTCTTTGGCTACATCATGGTAATGCGTTTGTCTTTGGCAACATTCCTCAATCCACTCGTGTGTGAATCGAGCTGAAAGCTCAGTTGTGTTTTCTCTATTTGTGATTGTCATTTTTTTTCCTGGTGTGGGATCTAGCAATCAGAAAACCAGATCTGTTGAGTACTGACTTGCTGCTCATCACCTCCCCCACCTACCAACCCCCAGCCTCGGTGGCGGTTAAGAGAAATGGGTGGTATTTTAGAGGGGAGCTCTTGTTTCCTTTTTTAGCCTCCATTTTTATTTCGAACCGGAATGTAGCAATCACATGTTTCGGTCAAGATCGAGACATAGTAGCTGCTGTGTTTTCAAACACCATTTGTGTGTTTGATGATTCTGATCATTTCTTGATTGAAATAGTTTGATCTGACGTTACACCTCTATTGGGCTGAGTCCAGGAATCAAAATCTGGTCTCAAGATTAAGCTGTGCCTCATAATGTCCAGTGTAGTTTTTAGGTAAAATGAAGTAGATTGAGAATTAAGCTAGCGACAGTCAGTCGGCAGTTATCAAGTTAGGGGAAATGGATGGGTAATTAAATAGCGCCTTTCCGTTCGTGCAGTGTGTTTTTTTTTTTTTTCTCTGAGCTTTTTAATTTATCAAGACACCGTGTTTCCCGAGCACAGATGGCTGCCCTCATCTTTGCCTGACTAGCTGTGCTCCACGCAGCTGCACAGCGTCGGCTCGCATCGTGCTGCGCCTGGAGTCAAGAGCAGTGGACACAGCAAGCACAAATGAACATTATTTTTGCTCTTTCACATATGCTTAGATCAATTATTGAGCCACTGGATGTGTGACTACCTCCCAGCAGTAATATATTTGTCTGACGTGTCAGAAAATGATTTGCGCATATGTATGCCTTACTTGTTTCTTGCGCAGTCAAATCTTCTTTAAACAGATAAGATTGAATGCTTAAACAACATTTGGTGTCCATGAATCAGCCAAAGTCAATATTTTTTTTTGGTTTAATGGATTACACAGTAAATAAATGGAAATTTGAGAATATATGTGTGGCTTTAAATAACTTTTTTCAAGACCTGTGTCGACCTTGCCTCATGAGTACAAAGTTTACACTCATGCCCTGCTGGGGGTGCTCAGCCAGCGGCAAGTATTTGGATTGATCTTGATGACTGTTGGAAGCCAGATTGCAGTGTGCTGTGCCTTGTTTTCATTGGTTGTGACTGACATTCTCTGAATATGTTTCACATCTTTTAATAGACTGTGTGGGCTGCAGTGTACAAACCTGGCCACTCAGAATCATTGGAAACACGAGTCTGTCCAGCACTCCCCCTGACCCTGCCGTGTCTTCTTAACTCAACCTACCACCCTGGGAAAGCATGCCATGTACTGCTTGGCAGCTTCTCTGTCGGGAACTGACCTGCCATGTTAGTTTTCAAGGCCTCTCAAGCACCTTCAGATTAGGTTTTAGAGCAAGATACATGTGTTAGGGGTATTGCATTACCAACAATTGGTAAAGAACGACTGCCTTCTGGAGCAGTACTGACTGTGGCTCTGTCTGCAGGATGTGGAGCCTTCTTTCCCAATATGGGCCTCTGAAACATCGGTGATCTAAGGAATGTGTAGACATTCAAGGTTAGACTGGCCCCATTTTCTGTTTGCTAAGGAACGAGAGTCGGTCTCTCTCATACGCATTCACAGAGTGGATACAAACCCAGAAATGTAACTGAAGGGTGACTTGCGTCTAGATCATACGCCGTACAGAATGTAAACCCTGGTTTGTATGTGTACTTGTACAGGAGAGAGTGAAGCAAGATGTTGGCCAATTTCCAAAAGAAGAAGACATGATTCTGTCTTGGTGCAGACTGTTGGAGAAGAGAGAGAGCAGGGGGTGTTGCTTTGAGCAATAGGAATGGGGGGCTGTCCTTTTAGCTTACCATTTGCATGCTGATGACACTCTGTATCTTTAGATGGAGGGCAGGTGTAGCTATTGATATGTAAATAAGGTTTCATGTGCGCTGTGCCAATGTGACCAAATCAACCGAGCCTGTGTTGTGGTTCTACTCCTGCATTGAAGCGGAAAGATTAAATTCAGATGCATATAAGTGAGGAGCAGTTGCGTGCATGTTCTCTCTAGTAGTTTTACCACATTACATACTGTTAGTGTGGAGCAAATGGTCTTTCTCTTGTTCCTTAAAGGCAAGTTGATATCAGTTTTCTATAAAATTAAAATATTAAGATGCTCCTCCACATCTAAAGTAACAATGTGGATTTTTTTATTATGTTGCATAGATGGCTGATTTCTTCTGTTGTGAGAGAGACTGACTCAGATACCTTCTGCATTTCAATTTTGGAGATGTATGTAGTACCAGTGCATTTGCTGTCCCCTTTCTGTAGCCTCTGCAGCTGCTCTGTGTTGTGTGGCTTCTTCTATCCTGCACAACGGGGTTAAAAACAAGTCGCTCTGACGCCTGCCTCATCGGTGCTTTCCTATTGGCACAGGAGCTCTGGAGCTGCTCCAATGGGGTGCAGCATTTCCTCGGCACTGGGGGAGCGGTGTTGCAGAGGGTTGTGCTGGTTAATTCCGTTTCGTGCCGAGAAGCAATGCTTCTTGGGAGAATAATGGAGGAGGAGGAGGAGGAGTAGGCTGGGGAAAAAAAACAAGGCCAAAAGGGGGGTGAGGCAGGCATCTACGTAATCATCTCTCTCTCTCTCTCTCTCTCTCTCTCTCTCTCTCTCTGTTTTTTCTGTCTCTCCTGCTCTCTCTCTGTTTTTTCTGTCTCTCCTGCTCTTGTTTTATTGCACTCTTGTCCTTCATTTCCTTTTCTTTATTTACTGTCACGCTGCCTGTCTTGCTTTCTTGCAGTACTTGTGCGCATAGCAGGAAAAAAGGCTCACCAATATTCAAAGTTTCTGTATCCACCTTTTGAACTGCAGCCATTTTAGGCTTCCTCAATTTCTCTCTTTTACACCCTTTCCCCTGGTCCTTACCATCTATGGCTTTCATGTAATTAAGCAGGAAAATAAAGGAGACCAAATAATAGTAGATTAAAACACCTAAATGTTTTGTGTGAGGTGAAATCAAGATGACTATATCCTCAAGCACATTTCCATGTGTGTTTGCTCAGAGGGTGTTGTCAGATGGGGAGAGGGAGCAAATAACGAGCAGGGCAGAAGAAAAACAACCAAGGGACCTTTTGCACCAAAATCGAGCCACTCAACACAGCCCGCTCACAGCTGCCGTGTTTTGTAATGCACAGCAGCAGTGCTAAAAACAAAGGGGGGAATGCATTGCTGTTGCCAGGTTTTTCCTCTGTGTCTTGCTTTGTTACCTGGAGCAAATGGTTCCTGTTGAAAAGAGTTAGGTGTTTTTTTTGTAAACAAACTTTATGTGTGACCATTCTCTCATGCTTTATAAATGGGTTTGGTCTTAAAGTAGAACACCACCTCTGAGCCTTTTCAACCCAGATTTGCTCCTCACTCAAGCAGTTTATTTTTTTTATTTAAATGCGACCCCCTCACGCACACTTTTTCCATAGTTGTGGTTGCTTTTCTCAAGACATTATAGGTTTTTCTTTGTGTTAATTTCAGAAACTTGAAACAGTCAGCATGGGATAGTTAAAGCCCCACAGCTGGACAAAATGGCTGCCAATCCTCTGTGATTTTTCTTTAAGTGACACCCTGTAGTCTTGCATTGGCTAGTCTCACACGTGTTGTACTACAAATGTTGTTTGAGGTGGAGCCAGGGCAAGCCCTTGTGTCACTCTGAATAAGATTGCCAGCCAAAAGAGGAAATGGAAATGTCATGTAAATGTGTTTGTCATGCAGTGAGATCACGAGGTGAGAGACAGAGGGTGTCTCTGGTTTATGTTATGCCGGAGCATGAGCTTATCTAACAACAAGATGGCTGTTATGGGCTTCACGCTTCTGCTAGACCATTACTTGGAAAACATTCCTTCCCACATTTGGGAGTAGACATGGCTCACAGGAAACTGCCACTGTGAAAACTAAGTGTCCTCTTAAAGCATTGGAAATTTGGGATGGATTTTAGGCAGAGACAGATTTGGATTAGTTTTGACTTCATTATCTCGTTTTCAAATTCCCTTTTAACTTTGTGGCTATCTTGGTTATGCATTTATGATTGAGTTAATTCATTTGATAGAATCAGGCTGATTTCTGTTTCACCTCATAGGGAATGGTGAATCAAAAGTAGGGAAAAAGAGGTAGTCGAGCCCAAACAGTCCGCAGAGCAGTATTTTTGCTCAGTCCTTTAATTTTTCCTTCTTGGGGTTACTGAGCCTCAGTTGGACAGTGGTTGGCTTGTTTGTCCAATTGATTTTGTGTAATGCTGGCTCTGCTATCGGCTGCTCTCTCCGCCACCCCTCTTATAGCACCTACTTTGTTCCCCATTGTGTGTCTCTCATCCCTGGCCTGGTCCAGGTCCATTCAGGCAGCTGGCTATTGCTGTGTTAATGGTGGGCCACACGGTGCTCCCAGGATGCTTGATCGCTCAGTATTACAACAGCCACATCGCTGCCAGAGTCGAGTCATTATCTAGTGACGAAACAACACAGCCATAGGCCCCTTTGAAATATACAGTGGGGGATGTTTGCATATTATTTTGCAAAAGAACACTTGCAAACAAGTGACAAGCCAATGTCTAATGCTCATTGTGACATACTGAGGACCTTTTCACTTAGCAGTATTTCTTCAGAAAAATCAACATGTCTGATTTCTCAGGACACAGAGAAGCCCACTCCTGGCTACTGTGAGGAGAAGATAAACATATCAGTGAACGTTAGGTGAGCTGTTTAACCAGCCGACCCAATTGATGAGCACATCTTTACAAGCTAAGCTTTATCTGTCACTGTCAGTCTCTAGTTAGCTCTTGATTTAGCTAGCTACATAGCCATAAAATAAAGCTACACATTAATGTCTTAAGTTAGTGTTACACACTGGAGATGGTAACCCTACGGTGGTGGTGGAGATTTTGAATCAGGCTCGGCCTCTGTAACGTCCACAGGTGGACTTAAATGCTGAGAGGAGGATGGCTGCGGTCCGCTGTTTTTGCAGTCAAACACGGAGCAACTTTCTGCTCTTAAATTGATTACGTGCATGGTCGGGTGCTCGTGGTTTTTGCATATATTGCATCGCACACTATTGGCATCAATCTTGCTAAAATGGAGCCACGCTTTTGACCTCGGTGGCATTTTTTAACCGGTTCGACGACACACACAACAGTTGACAACACAGATACACGTGAAGCCGTCTGTGGGCAGAAACCACAAAACATCTCTGGTAACCACGTATGTATTTTTCCTGCATGCCGCAATCACGTGTAACGTTACAGCCAATCACCGGCAGCATTATCAGATCTTGATCACACGATTAACCTCTGGGGACCGAAACTTGGCACCCAAAGACGAGGCATATTTTGATACTCGGTGCTACCAAAGCATTTTGGTCAGTGCCATAAAAGAACCGAAGTTCGGTACCCAGCCCTAATGGTGATTGAAGCTCTGTTGTAGGGCTGCCGAATAAATCGAATTTTCATTGTCATCACGGTATGAACATGCGTGATGAACACATCGCAAAAGACTGCCTGACATGCGATGAATAAGAAAAATCATGTTATTTAAATGCGCTACGCATGCACTGTGAGCATGCCAACATTTAGCCTCAGACGAAGCCCTGGATACAAGGGCCAATCAGATGAAGCCCCAGCTAGCTGTTAGCTACCCTGAAAAAATGTATCGGCATCAGTTTGGTGGTGGTGATGATGAGGGAGGAGAGAAAAGCAATGAAAATGTGGTCGACGAAGACCTTGTGGTGAAAAGAAACAGCACTTCTGCTATATGGACTTATTTTGGATTCAGGAGAGACGACGTGTTACAAACAAGGGTACTGTGTAAAACATGCCGAGCAGTTGTTGCAACTTCTAGAGGAAACCCAACCAACCTCCAT